>MUZC01004720.1:132913-147116 GCA_002072015.1 Radix auricularia | reverse complement strand
TGGTGTCACCCGGGGCGGTAGCTCATGGTGTCACCCCCTCATCATTTAACCCATAGAAATCCTCTGAGTTTTCCAGTGCCAAATAACGGGAATATATAGAATTTTACGGTCTGGTGTCACCCCCCTGATGGTGTCACCCGGGGCGGCCCGCCCCCTCCGCACCCCCCTAGCGACGCCACTGTCCCTGGGCCCCCAAATCCCCAGCTACGCCACTGGCAACCTGTACTTATATTAAGTGCTGAAGTCTGTTTTAATTGAATTTATTGGGAAAAATATATGAATCCATTCAAATTAAATTTAGCATATAGCCTTCAACCGCGTGTCAGTCTCAATACAAGCACTTTGAAGAAGGCACTCCAAAAAGCGAACGTCATTGGTTTACGTCTTTTATCAATAGCCTAGGGCCTTCCTTTTATTTCAATTGGCTCTGCCGCGCTCTTTCATTTTGTAGATAGTGGCCACATTGCCTTATACACAAAGTTCTCACTCCACCTTTCATAGGAAATCAATAAATAGCAGCTATGTGCATAATAATTCTAATCGATTTTTCGCTCATGTTTTGAATCCGATCAATAAAATGATAAGGTTCGAAAGTGTCTGTACTAGCTATAGTGCAGGCAGACCTGTCCCACAATGCAATGTAAATCGCTTGGCGACATACTATGCCATCATGGCGGCCATGGGTATGTACATGAACACATCAGTTTTATGTTGGCCATTTGTGACATAAAAAGTATGTAGTTTTACATTTCATGTATATTAACGAATCTAGGATATTAAATGCAATACTTTTTTCTCAATGCTTTAATATTATTTAGTTATTTTTATTAAATATTTCAATGAAGACCGCGTTTTCTTCGGGCTACTCAATTACTTACTCAAACGGAAAGTTTGAGTTAAAAAACAAAGTAACAAAGACTTGAAATGATTTATAAAAATATTTGAAATGATTAATGATTTGAAATTGAAATTATGTTATGATTAAAATATCTGTAGCCAAAATATCAAATGAAATTGCATAAATGAGCTATAGTATAGGTGGTACACATATTATGACAAATTATGTCACTATGTCACAGTCACAGTGAAATAAAATTTTCCCTAAGAACTTTCTTTAATTTATTAAATTAAATGCGTTATTATTACATGTTGTATTTTGGCTATTACAGCGCTAATTTGTAAGTCTCATTAATTTCTAATGCAATTTTTAGGCTCTATACTCTATATGATACATAATCTGATTACATGCATCCATTTTGTTTATCTAGCACCCTGCTTGCCAGATATTTTTTTTACTTGGGCCTGGAACGACCCTTGCTAAAATAAAGCTACTGACTGAAGATGTTTTTAAAAAAAAGTATTATTCATCTATTATAATGTTCTCAGAGGATAAATAAATATTTTAAAGACAATTTCATTTTTTGTTTCGTAACTAGATGTTTGATTTTTATTTAGTTCATTTTTAAGTGTAAACTTTTATTGGGTGCTAGATAAACAAAATGGATATATCCTACTCCTATTGTGTAGTTTCAGAGCGGAAAAAACGCCTGAGAAATTAATAAGACTGACAAATTATCGCTGTAATAGCTTAATACAACATATAATAATGCATTCAATAAATTAAAAACGTTAGTTCTCAAGATAAAATAAAATTTAGCTGTGAAATAATATACCTGTAGAAACTGAAGGATTACCAGTATAGGCTATATCATACCACCATTTTATAATGCTATAGTTTTGAAAAAATGATAATGCTACATATTATTAGCCCATATATATTATTATAAATAATTATCTAACAATTACTATTTATTAGTGTTAGCTAAAGCAAAGAGAACGGTGCGCTCAGCTATTTACATTGTTGCTATGGCAGAGTGAGGCATACTTATCTTATATGTTACAGACGCTCCTTCTGTACAGAAGATTATTGCGTCCTACGTATTTCTATGGTTTGTGTTTAGTCCTGTATTCTTACTAGAGTTTTAAAAGATGATAAAGTGGAGGCTTTCCTGGTTTCTTCAGGCAACCCATTCCACGCCCGAATACCGGACGGAAAGAAAGAAAACTTGTATGTGTTTGTTCTTGCATATGGAATAAGGAAGGTGTTTTTAACTTTATGCCTATTTGAGGGTTGTATTAGGTTATCTTTGTGTTGTATTTCTAAATTAGAATTAATTGCCTTATGTATAATTACTAATTTACTCTTGGTTCTTCTATCCTCTAGTGTTTCAAGGTTTAATGATTTAACTAACGGTGTTACTCTTGTCAGTTTTGAATATTCTCCAGTAATGAATCTGGCAGCTCTTTTTTGGATTTGTTCTAACTTATCAATATTTTCTTTGGTGGATGGGTCCCATACAGAAGATGCATATTCTAGTATAGGTCTCACCAGGGTCAGGTAGCATTTTAGTTTTATATCTTTGTTACATTTGTAAAAGTTTCTTTTTATAAAGCCTAAGGTTTTGTTTGATTTTTTAATAACTTCATTGACATGGGGATTCCAAGATAGTTTCTCATTTATTATGACTCCTAAGTATTTCGCATCTTTAGTTTGGGTTAGTTCTTTTCCATGAATGAAATATTTTGAATTTATTTGTTTCTTTTTCTTTGTTACTCTTAGCAGTTGACATTTTTCTGGGTGGAAGGACATACTCCAGTTAGTTTCCCATTTTATTAATTCATCTAAGTCTTTTTGTAAAATTTTGCTATCTTGTTCTGACTTGATTGTTCTATAGATTATACAATCATCAGCAAATAACCTAACTTTAGTTCCTGTTGAGATATTGTTGGGTAAGTCATTTATATAAATTAAAAATAGTAAGGGACCTAGGACAGTTCCTTGTGGAACTCCTGAGTTAACCTTTATTGGTGTAGATTTAGAACCATTAATTATTACAGTTTGCTCCCTACCCAATAGGAAATCTTGGATCCAGTGATGTAAGGGACCTGAGATTCCAAAGTATTTAAGTTTTTTGAGTAAACTAAGGTGGTGAACTTTGTCGAATGCTTTTGAGAAGTCTAGTAATATTGTATCTATTTGATCATTATTATCTAAGCCTTTTGATAGATCATCTATTAGGCCTATCAATTGTGTTTCACATGATCTGTTCTTTCTAAAGCCATGTTGGTGTGGGCATAGGGCATTATATTTGTCAAGGTGGTTAACTATTCTGCTGTATATTATGTGTTCCAGTAATTTACATGTGATACTAGTAAGTGATACAGGTCTGTAATTACCAGGGTCGGACTTATCACCTTTCTTAAAGAGTGGCGTTACATAGGCTAATTTCCAATCCTGGGGTACTTTACCCTAGTTTAGAGAGGCTTGAAAAAGAACTACAAGGATTGGGGACAGTTCATTGCTTAATTCTTTTAATAACCTGGCAGGTAATTCATCTGGGCCAGTAGCTTTGTTTATTTTTAAGTTTTTTAGGAGTGAATGTATACCTATCTCATCTACAGTTATGTTACCTACTTCTGGGAATGAAATGTATTTTTACACTTGAAAAGAGAATAATTGCAATTAATTTTATGCATAAATGTAATTTAGGTTTTCGTTTTATTTTAGGGTCTGGGTTAGGTTTAGTTATCTTTTTAAAAAATTAAAATAGAAAAAAACAAATATAGCAGCCAAAAAATGCTGTGTATTGAGCGCACCATTCTCTTTGCTTTTACCTTAGTATTATTTATATACATGTAATCATTTATTATTAGTACATTTATTTAGTTTAGTATAATTTCTAAAACTGCAAGTTATAGTATAGTTTAACTTAAATTAATAAAAAAATTTCATTGAAATATCAATAATAAAGTTCAATAGAAAATAAAATTGAACTTTAGCAGTCACCAAATATTTAAATTTATTTATGCTTTAGGATAATTATTTTTAACCTAAAAAATCTGCCGATGAACCTTAAAATCAAATCCTTTAGTCTCATTGTTATATACAGGGAGTCCTTTGATAACGTGTAAGTCCTGACTTACACGGTTTCATGGTTACGAATGAGATCCCTATGAAAATATACAAAATAATATTACGTATCATTCCATCTTTTTAAGGTCTTTTAAAAAAACCTTCTTTTTTCATGTGGTAAGGCATTGTTTTCTCTTCATGTCATTAACTGTTACATTTTATTTTGTTTTGGACGTGCAACGGAAGAATACACTTTGTTGTGGTTGTAGGGCAAGGAAGATGCTCAGTCTCAGTACATATGCCATTTTGGTTGTTAATACTGTTTCTCTCTCTCTTGTTTTTTTTTTTTTAAACTTTTTTTTCTTCATTTTGTAAGCATTTGTTTTCTCGTTTTGAAATACTTTTTCTATGTCATTAACTGTTAGCACTTTACGTACAGTACTTTACAATATATTTAAATAAATTGTTTTTTCTGACTTACATGCTATTCGAGTAACGATGATTCTTAAGAATGGAACAACATCCTAACCCGAGGGCCCCTGTATATCTATTTAATCTAATTATAGTGCTAACAAATGGTTGTAATCTTACAATATCATGCTAAAAACAACCTTAGTTATGCGTAGGATGCCATAATCTTCTGTTTAGAAGGAGCGTCTGTAACAGATAAGATAAGATAAATGCTTATTATGTGTAGTCTTTTCTTCTACTGTTGTTTATAAGTCTTGTTTAAATCTATTTTTTGACTTATCACATAAAACAGTTTCTTAATAACCAACAAGAAGATGTAAAAACTCACCAATGTAGACAAGGACACAAAAATAAAGGAAACCAAAAAAATGACAGACCTCAAGTCACAATCTAAAGTGGGGGGTGGAGAGAAGAATTTAGTGGTAAGTATTAAATTTAACAGATATCTATATTTTTATAAATCAGGGTGTATAATGAACAAAAATCAAAGCACCTTAAGACACAAAAGTCTTTTTAAAACAAATTCAATTTCACCAAAAAAAAATATACATATTTTTGGAAATTAGGGATACATGATAAAATTACAATGTACTCAACTTTTTGTAGGAAAAACACATTTTAAACTGTGTTTATTGTTGCAAGTCTTAGAACCTTCCAAATTTTTGAAAATGAGAATAAAATCTGATTTTCTGGAGATAACTAGCTATTAAAATGTTTCATACATTGTATGATATGTCAAACCTGTCATTTATATTTTTAACAATTAAAGACTTTAAATTCTCAAATTCTTTTAGGGAATATCATTTTCTTAATTAAATTCTAACTTCATTTAGGTGGCATTGAGGATTCGGCCCATGGCAGAGGATGAGATTATACAAGGAGCTAATCCTGCAGCTTACAAAGTTGAAAATAATGTAAAAGCTTATTCCTTATAAGTAATCAGGTTTTGAAAAAAAATATTTCAAATATTTAAATATTCCAATCAAAACAATTTTTTTACCTGAATTTATAAAAGATGGGTAATATTTAAATTAGGGCTGCGGAAATTATCAATTAATTTCTCGATTAATCGGTAAAAGATGTTATCGATTAAAATTATTTTAATCAATAAAATAGCGATTAAAATTGAAGAAACGTGTTACAAGATGCTGTGGATTTATTAATAAGTAATTTAATTATTTATAATTAATAATAGTTTGCCTTTTTTTTTACGAACAAACTTCTCCATTAAAAAAAAAAAGATTTTTTAAGTTTAAACTAAAAAAATAAGCTGTTTTCATAATGTAAATAATAAAAAAAAATTAAACATTGTTAAAAATTAAATGTAAATTTTCTGTTTTTGTTACTTCCCTTGAAATTTTTCAGTTTAATGACGTCATACATCTTATTTTTAGCTTTAATAAAAATTATCGATTAATTATTCGGTAATTTTTCAAAAGTTAACGATTAAATTTAAATTAATCGATAACAGCCCTAATTTAAATTGACCTTTTTTTTTATTAGCATTTAAAGACTTGTGTTAAGTTTAAACTTATTGTATATTCTCGTTCTAGAAATCGTTCTTTTATAAGCTGACATCCCTCTTTTTTTGTAGTGAATAGTATAGAAACTGTGTAACAGGCTGGCAAGCCGACCCCAAGAGTTACAGCTATTTTTTTTGTGTCTTTGGTAAACAGTATCTAAAGCATGTGCATTAAAATTTATTGTTGAAAACAAAATTTGTTAAAACAATTTATTAAATCATTCACAAAAATGAATAAATAAGGTCACTGCAGATGTTATTAATATTTTATAGCTTCTGATAGAGCAGTCGAATATTGTAGAATGTAGACAAAGAACTTGATTATCTACAATAACAACACCGATATTTAATGTACATCACCTATGACCCGCTCGTCACCAGATCCCCCAACATTTTCTTCTAGATTTTGTCCAAAAAAAAAAGTCGGCTTTAGAACTAGTAAGATATGGCAAATTTAAAGATAATAGTTAAATGGCACCCAGAAATTTAATCTTATATCTGAACTCAAAGAAATTCACTAGAAATTTATTTATTTGGTAGATGGTTGTGTTGCTAGACCCTGCAGATGATCCAGATGATGTACTTAGGGTTAACAGATCAAGAGAAAAACAGTATGTTTTTGACTGTATATTTGATGGCAGCTGCAGCCAGGTGAGATTTTCAAATCAAATTTACACATTTTAACAATGACATGGAAAGAAATATATCTGGTAACAAGACCACGTGTTTCTTCCCTAATCAAGTTCAGTCAAGAGAATATTTTTATAGTTATAGTTACAAAGAAATTTCAATTTGAAAAAAATAATATTCAAAATATCATAAGTAGCAGGATTTTAGATGTTATTGTTTTAAAAAAATACAGTAATTTGTTAAAGTACTTAATACATACAGTCGAAACCGCTTAAGTCGACGGCGTCGGGGAATGAAAAATGGCATCGACATAACCGATGATCGAGTTAAAGCGAAAACCAATATGGCGGTAAAATATTAACATGCGCTTGAAATTTCTATATGTACGTGATGTGCGTTAATTAGTGATGGGACGATTAATCAGAATCGTATCGGAATGTCGGGACCCTATTTCTTCACGCTTTCTTAAGGTTGTTAAGACCGTTCGTTTTTAAAGACGTTTAAGTTTAAATATAACGCCGTTTTGCGGTGATTCTCAGATTGAGCGATACTGTGCCTTCGAAGCGACTTGCTTGATTTTCCTTACAAGCTACACAAATAAGTAGCCTACACATCCCCTCATTGTCCCCGAACCATTCTCTTCTGGACTCGGAATGGTCTATCGTGACCTATATATGACTCATGACAAAGACTTCAAAGAGAACTATCATCTTATATAAACGTTCACAAAAAAATTAGGTACTCCTTTTGAACTTTTGAACCTTCAACTTTGACATATTTTAACTAATTCTAACCAATAGTTAAATGGTTTTGCACACGGCCACTTCTTATGAATGAAAAAATGAGAACAAAGCAGTAGTACAGTACATGTAATAGTCAAAATGAGGTTGAAGGATGAATGGTTGCCAATGACAACAAGTTTGGACACTGCACACGGTACATTTTATTATTCCATACGATCCCCTCAGCTTACAATTCCTTCGGTAACTTGATGCTAATAGGACTAACCAACAACAATGGTTTGGGAGATTGAGAGTAAACTGTCTGTAGTCTGTTATATTATATATTTTAAAATCTGGGGAGCCTTGCTTGCAGTAAGCAGCCTATGATTTTGGTATCGTCCCATCACTAGCGTTAATAAATGATAATGTTCATGCACGTGTTTTTGAAGTTTTTTTTAACACAACAGCATTGCCGTTATTTGTTTGATGAAGCTATCGGCATGCTATAAAATTGTACATACATGTTTGCTAACAACAGAAGGTATATGTGCACCAACTGACAGCAGAAATTTACAAATTTAAAATAAAAACCAACGTCGATTATCGATAAAAACTTTTAATTTTCTCCAACACATCTCTGAAACTGGCGATTTAAGTTAGCAACACATGTCTCAGCGCAAGTGGGCTGTGTCGAAAACGTCACCAGCACACATAGCAAGCTGATCGCATTGCCATGGTACCAAAAACAACACAGAGCAAAAAGCAAGTGGGCTGTGACGTCACCAGCAGACACTGGTGAAACATTTTCAAAAGCATGCGATTGGTCATGTGGATTGACTTAACCGATGTTAAGTGGCAAATTTGACCTTTATTGTGCTCGTGTTATGAGGTTTCGGCGACTTAAAAAAATCGAATTAAACGACGAGAAAATACTAAGACAAAGAGAGAATTTGGCGGTTCCAAAAAAAACCGTCGACTTAATGGGGTGGTCGACCTAAGCGAGCTCGAGGTAAGTGGGTTCCACTGTAATATATATAATATTAAGCACATCTAACTTTTTACTTATAACACATTTTTGTGGACAAAGCAAGTAAATCTCATACTTTTAAAGATTATGTTGGAGGATACATAGTAATCTCTAAATGTTTATATTTTACAGAAAGATGTTTATGAAGAAACAACAAAATTTTTGATTCCAAATGTCACAAGTGGATACAATGCCACTGTGTTTGCTTATGGTCCAACAGGTTAGACATTTGGACATATGTGATAACAATTTATGGAGGGTTTATAATGTTTTTCACTATTGGTCTAAATAAGCCAAAGTGCCCAAATATTTAACAACCATTTGTGTGAAATACACTAGAAAAAAAATCAATTTTAAACTAATAAGACATTGTTATTCTAAAATACAATATTTTTTAAATAAAAGATTTATTAAAAAAATTTTAAAACAAATTTCAAATTCAAGGTGCTGGCAAAACCTACACAATGTTAGGCAAAGATGGGGAACCAGGAATTATGGTCCAAGCTCTGAATGACTTGTTTCTTGAAATGAGACAAAATACAGACAAGGCATTTAAAGTGACAATGTCTTATTTAGAGGTTGGTGAAAAAATGCATTTTTATGTTTTAAACAGTTCTCTGTAAATGTCTCTATATTTAATTTCTCTTCTTATGAAACTTAATAATTAAAAAAAATACTTAAGTCTGTGTTAGATTTTAAGATGTCTACACAATGCTAACACTTTCGTAACTTATTGATGGGTATATCAAACAATAAATAAGGTTAATAAGACACGTTATTGTTGCTAGATTTCAATTCATGAACCTATGTGTGTATGAGGTGTAATTATATGAGTGATTTTAAATATCTAAGCCAAACTAGGGAACACTGTGAAGAAGTACATTTTAATAAATCTGTTTCAGATCTACAATGAAATGATTCGTGACCTTCTAAATCCAGATTCTGGTTTTCTCGAACTGCGTGAAGATGCAAAGGGAAATGTTCAAGTAGCTGGGATATCTGAGGTTACAGCAAGGTCAACTGAAGAGGTGATAAGATAAATCAAATAAATTGTCTTTTTTGTTTATTATTCAAAATATTATTCATGATCTTAACAAAAGCCAGACGCTAATACACACGCTAAGACAGTAATGATAGCACAGAAATGTTTGAATGCTAACAATTAAAGCCTAAACATCAGGAGCACTATTAGGATATAACCACCTTAATTCTTCTAATCTCAGGTTATGGCAATGCTTGTTAAGGGCAACTTGGAACGAACGCAAGAGCCAACAGCAGCGAATGCCACCTCTTCAAGGTCACATGCAATCTTACAAGTGACAGTAAGACAGAGGAATAAAGTACGGAACATAATGCAAGAGGTCCGTACTGGCCGTCTCTTCTTGGTTGACCTGGCTGGGTCAGAGAGAGCTGCAAATACCCACAACAGAGGCAAGAGAATGGTAGAAGGTGCCCACATTAATCGTTCACTCCTAGCTCTTGGCAACTGTATCAATGCATTAAGTGAGTAAAATCAATGGCTTATCATTTTTGTTTTGTTTCATTGAACTTTAATATATTACATTTGGCTAATAAAATGAAATAAAGAATAATGACTGATAGTGTGTACATAGATTTAATCAGAACATAGGAGATATTTAAATCTTTGATTTTTACAAATATTATTTCTTGGTGTACAATCAATCATTATATAGAAGACTATTAATTAATTTATTATAAAAAAGCATCCAAATTACAAAACCAAATATTATAATTTGCTAGTACTGATTAAAAATTTTTTTATATCGATTAAATGGCAAAAAATTTATAAGATTAATTTTGATTAATTATATTTTTATAATGCATATATAGTTCCTGTTAAGTTGTGATTCATTATTTCGTGGTTGTTAAGTCGCGGTAATTCCATAGTTTCCAAATTTTGTGATGTAACATAGCAAATTTGTTCTGCTATGCAAGAAATAAGGAAGAAAAACCTTTTGTTTACGTATGCACTTCTAAAAAAATAATAATAATACGAGGGAAAAATATGTAAATAACAAAAATATAAGTTATTAATAGATTGTTAAAAAAATATTAGAGATATTTTCAGAAATTTTTATCAATCAAATTATTTTTAATCCATTAAAATTTTTAAACGATTAATCGATTAATTAATTATTAATTTCCGCAGCCCTTTTATATTAAAAATAATATTAATTTTATATATATATATATTTATCAGGTAAGATTAACATTTCTGAATCAATAACTTGACAACTGTTTTTTCAAGGTGATAAAAATGGTCCCAAGTATATTAACTACAGAGATAGCAAGCTGACTCGCTTGCTAAAAGATGCTCTGGGTGGAAATTGTAGAACTGTCATGATTGCACATATTAGTCCAGCTAGTACACAATTTGAGGAGTCTCGTAACACACTTGTTTATGCTGACAGGGCAAAGCACATCAAAACAAAGGTAAACAATTATCATGTCTATGCTCCACCCTTAAAAGGAGAAACAGATTCTTGAACAATGTTGTGGTATAGAGATTAAGTTTTTCATAGTTAAAAAAAATCGTCATAAATTTAGAAAGCGAGAAAGATATTAAAATTTTTTGATGAATTTTACAACTAAGTGACCTCATTGGTTTTTTAAAATATTTTATGGACCTTATTGGTTGTTAAAAAATTTATTTAACATTGAGAAGTAAATTACATGTCATGTTATCATGGATAAATTAAAATCTTAGATCTTGAAAATCATCTGTAACTATAGCATTCATGTTTTTAAATCATGGTTGTACACATCAATTATCATCAAGTATGTTTCACACTTTGTCTAGACATGGTTGTACACATCATTTATCATCAAGTATGTTTCACACTTTGTCTAGACACAATCTTGTGTCATTAGTTGTATCATTGTGTGTCTTTTCAAAACAACCTAAATAAACATTCTCTTATTGAAAGACTCAACACCATGATAAATTCAGGGCAAAGTTGTCTAAATAGCATATCATATCTAAATAGAATATCATATCTAAATAGCATATCATATCTAAATAGCATATCATATCTAAATAGAATATCATATCTAAATAGGGGCGCGGTGGTCTAAGTGGTAGCGCACTGGGCTGCCGAACCGCTGCAAGAATTCAAATCACGGGTTCAAGCTGCGGTACTGGCAAGGCCCCCCGGGGCATTGTGCTGACCATACAATCCCCTGCTTGTTAGTGGTCAATGAAATTTGTGAACGCTACTTCACTTACTCCATAGGCCTTCATGGTCTAAATAGCATATCATATCTAAATAGCATATCATATCTAAATAGCATATCATATCTAAATTGCTTATAATATCAAAAAAGCATAACCCATTAATCAAAATAACCTAGAATTTTTTAAAAAAAAGGTAAAATTTTTTTAAAAAATCTGATACCACACGCCAGTGCTGTGCAAAGAGTGGGCTCGCAACAACAGGGGCTGCTAATATCATCTTTAAGTAGCACTTTTATTGTTAATATTAAACAGTAAAATCTCATTACTACTCAGATACAAAGCACTGTAATAATTTTTTTTTTACTGATAATCATATTATTGTACGTTTTAAAATTATTTATAGCATAATGCTCAGGCTTTACTGTGGTGGCTGCTTTTACTCAACAAATTATTTGGTATCTGAAGAGATATTTTTAATAACATGTATACAAGTTGAGGGAAAGGATTTTAAACATAGAGGAAAATAACCAAAATAAATTTAATATTCAGCAAGTGTCAAATCGTATGATGGCTTTTCTTATTCCGTCATAGGTTCGGAGGAATGTCACAGACGTGGCCTACCACATAGCTCAGTACTCAAATATCATCTCAGAACTGAGAGATGAGATCATGCGTCTCAGGACTAAACTAACTGAGCAGACGCAGCAAAAACATTCAGTTGCTAATATTCAGGCTGTGCAATGTGAGTCTCACAGAGTTTGTCAAGCATTGAATGATAATCAATTATTTATGTGTTTCTTTTACAAAACTTATTCAAGGGAGGCTAGGCTAATGTTGTGGAGACTTAATTAAGTCCCCTAAGGAAAGATCTCATTGTTAAAAAAAAACTTGAATAATTTATAATCAGAAATTATAATGAAACAAGAAAGACATGAAATATAAATGAAGCCACAAATAGAAAGGGCAGCCTTCACACTTAATAAATTGTTTGCATGTTATTGTAAAACAGTAAAAACAAAAGAGCAGATTTTAAAAAGTCATCACTGGACTAGCAGTGAGTCTATGACCAAATGAAATAAATTAGTTTGAAGTATTTCAACTTGTCTAATTTTGTGTCCAGCTGAAGTCGTAGAGTCCCAAAGAAAGTCAGATAAATCTGAACTGACCCACTTCAAGGAACAGCTGCTGACCAGTTTTAAAGATCAGATGGAGCTCAGGTTGGTAGATGAGAAGGAACTTTGGAGGGAGCTAATACATCATACATTATACATCATACATCTAACATACATCTTACATCATACATCAAACATCATGCATCAAACATCTTACATCAAACATCATGCATCTAACATCATACATCTAACATCAAACATACATCAAACATCATACGTCAAACATCATACATCTTAATTCAATGGAAAAGACGTAAACAATGTAAGGGTTAGCCTGACCGGACGTAACAAAACAGCGAACGTTTCGGCAAAGAGCCTTTTTCAACGAACATACAATACACAAAAAGTTTCTTAATTTTATTTTTTATTTTTATATTCGTTTTTTTTGTGTATTGTATTTTCGTTGAAAAAGGCTCTTTGCCGAAACGTTCGCTGTTTTGTTACGTCCGGTCAGGCTGACCCTTACCTTGTTTACGTCTTTTCCATCTAATTTTTTATAAGCCTGATTGCAGTCCTACCCCTCATTTTGTTTACATCATAATTCAGTGGCTAAAGGACAGAAACATTTCATGACAAAAATCCCACTCTCATTGAACAAATAATCCATTGTGGTTAAAGAGTAAATTACTGTTGACAATAAAAACATTTTTTCCCCTGGTATCAAAGGTTTTAAAATGCGTATTTATTTAACCACTTTCAACTAGGCGGACACGCATGGAGCTCAACAATGCATCTATGGAGATCAGTCTTGAGACGAACAGAAATCAGTTGGTTATCAGTGAGTGAGTACCTCTGGTCAGTTATAACTAATAAAGTCATGAACAACTATTAATTATTAAGATATAAAGGATTTAATTTTTTTTTGCATAGCATAATTAAAAAAAGAACTACATTAAAAGGATTTTTTTATTGTAATATAAACTATAGATATCAGGTGGAGCGAGCCCGTCAGCTTAGAAACAGAGAAATGACAAACCTTACAGATAACAAGTTTTTAGGTAGGTCATCATTTATACCTTCAATATCACAACTGACAGCTAATTTACTGTCTACTTAATATCTTACGGTAAACCAACGCTCTTAAATTTTAAAACACTGTCAGTTATCCATGCGCAATAGAAGTTCATAGTCTGAATAACATTTCCTCTATTAAAATATGCATTTCATTACTTCTAAGAACTCTGGGCGTTGAAGTACGGAAGAGGAAATTTCTGGTCTAGTCTATTGTCACACAAACTTAACAGTTTAAAAAAACATTTCTGTCACATAATTCTTGTTTATACTAGAAGAAGATAAAGAGAACGAATTGCCAGGTGAGCCAGGAGTTGAACCAGTTGAAGTTCAGGTAGCCAGAGATGAACTGAAAGTCTTGCATGAAGAGAAACACAAGACAGAGAGAGTCAAGGCAACCATTCAAAAAGAACTAGAGGCTGCCAGGCTTAAAACACAAAAACTAGAAGAGGTTTGTTCAGCATTGGCTTCATGATTTACTTGGATTTGTAGATAACCAAATTAGAGGTTTGTTCAGCATTGGCTTCATGATTTACTTG
>MUZC01004720.1:84658-132536 GCA_002072015.1 Radix auricularia | reverse complement strand
GAGGTTTGTTCAGCATTGGCTTCATGAGGTTTGTTCAGCATTGGCTTCATGAGGTTTGTTCAGCATTGGCTTCATGAGGTTTGTTCAGCATTGCCTTCATGAGGTTTGTTCAGCATTGGCTTCATGAGGTTTGTTCAGCATTGGCTTCATGAGGTTTGTTCAGCATTGGCTTCATGATTTACTTGAATTTGTAGATAACCAAATTAGAGGTTTGTGTCCCACATATTAATGGCATGGGTTACATATGGATTTCCAAATGGGATTTCTCTGTACTACATTTTAATGGGTTAGGGGTACAAATGGATATCTGAATGGAAGGTTTCTTTCCTCTAAAGTTAGGACTAAAATACATGAGAATAATGTTTAATTGGTTCCCTACATGTAACAAGTTTCCAGGAAATCATATAGACAAAAATTAATTAGCTTGTGTTTTTGTTTTTTTTCTAATAATAAAATATTGTTTTGGTTAATATCAAATTTGTATTGATTTACATGCTGAGATGGTATATGTACAATGAAATATACTTTAAAAAAATCATTTGTTAGGATCAATCAAAGACTTATATCTTGTAGATAGCTAAATGGGTGTTTTGTACATTATAAATCTTTTTAATTAATAGGATTTGTTGATTATTCAATCTTATCTTAGCTCATATATTACAGACTGTCCTTCTGTACAGAAGATTATTGTGTCCTATGCCTATCCATGGTTTATGTCTGGTCTTACATTTTTAATAGAGTTTAAAATGTTTTTAGTTAGAGTTCTGAACGTTAGAGATGTTTTTAAAAGATAATTTGATTACAGTTTTGAGCGTTTGAGATGTTTTTAAAAGATAATTTGATTTTGCACCTACGACAGATGATTCCTGTAAGGATTAGCAGTGCAGACCAACAAGAGATCCTCAAACTGCTGTGTCGTGTGCACCAGCTGGAGATAGAATCCCTTGAAGGCCAGTCAGCTGGACTGCTTAGAGACTTCCAGATCCGCCACAAAGACATGGTCATTACCAAGCTTCACCACTATAGAAACTTATCTGATGACATCATCAAACGTCAGAAACGGATTATAGAAGGTCAGCCTTTGATGTTGACATAGTCTTTTTTAACATATTATTCTTTTATTTATATAGTTTAATAGTATTTAGTAACATATTATTCTTTTATTTATATAGTTTAATAATATTTAGTAACGCATTATTCTTTTATTTATATAGTTTAATAGTATTTAGAGCGTAATTATTCTTTTATTTATAAAGCTTATTAGTATTTAGTAACATATTATTCTTTTATGTATATAGTTTAATAGTAT
Source organism: Radix auricularia (assembly GCA_002072015.1). NCBI lineage: Eukaryota > Metazoa > Mollusca > Gastropoda > Lymnaeidae > Radix > Radix auricularia. The sequence continues at coordinate 131,227 of MUZC01004720.1, read as the reverse complement.
TTAGTAACATATTATTCTGTTATGTATATAGTTTAGTAGTATTTAGTAACATATTATTCTTTTATGTATATAGTTTAATAGTATTTAGTAACATATTATTCTTTTATGTATATAGTTCATTTTAAATTATAAGATGACACAAAAAAACCACAAAAAAACTGATGGATATAGAAACCAGTAAGAGAGCCTCCCATTTTCTCCCATTATAAATGTTTACCAAATTTATCATTGAATACATGTAAAACATGTGGTGGCACCTCCTCAGAGCACAAGCTGTTGTGTCCTCCTGAGCTGGCTCAGCTCTATGAGCTTTACACAGAAGAACAAAATCACCGCCTCCTCAAGGGAGATGACATCAGTTCATTTTCATCCATTGATAAGGTTAGGAAAACAAAAATGTATGACATGCATGCTGCATTGATACCGTGCCTCAACTATTTCCTTAGTATTAAAAAATATTAAGACATAAATTTGATTTGAAAACCTGTGAAATTTTAAAAAAAACAACCAGAAATAATTTTTATTCATTTTGTTGACTTAAATTTTTACATTTTGTTTTTAAACAGGTGGCCTCTCTGAGCAATCTCAATCTACCTTCCACACCTAAGATTGGAGAGTAAGTTCTTTCTTTTTATTAGGAGTTGCTCTTGAAGAGAATTTCAGGGTAATTTGGCGCATTATGGAAAAAAAACAACAACCCATGAGCAGCGTTCCCTTCAAGCTGTGCGCTGTGCAGATATCTGACAGACGCTGCGAAGCAGTTTAAAATTAGCTCACAGCAAAAATATTGCACAAAAAATTGATGCTGATTTTTTTCACTTTGCAAAGTGACCAAAGAATCTTACATAAATTCCTGATTATTTTTATTGTCTAATTAGAGGAAATTATTTGTTTAAATTTTAAATTAACTTATTAAGTAAATCTTAAGTTCTTGAATTCTGTTGTTGTTTATGTTAAATGTTGGTATACTTCAAATTATCAAAAATTTTAAAAAAAAAAATATTTCTAGTGATGTAGATGATGATAACAGCAAGGTCTTCACACAGAGTGCTAAAATCAAATCTTATCAACAAGCAGAGAAACCTCTTTATCAAACAGATCTTGAACTTGTTGAGCACATACCCACCCCAATAGCTCCTTCACGTAACTCGTACGAGGACCGCAATGTGATCAACGCCAACACGCGAAGCATAGCTGCCCTGGCTGCCAAGAAAAGAAACCAAGCCAGCATTGCCAGCGGGGCAACGGACAAGTTCGGGGTGAGGCCTCTATACCGGCCACAACCGCCGATCGATGATGATGATTTCGATGACTTTGGGACCAAGCTCACACCGAGTCGTTTGGCCCTGCACAATCGTAGTATGGGGGAAGGAGTCTATTCCATAGGGGTAGGGGATGAGGCATTGGAGAGAATCAGCAGCATCACAGATCCTAACGTACAGACCGTTAGAGTTATTGGACACATCGGCAGTAAACGTATTCAGGAGCAGGAAGAAGCCCGTAGACGAGCGGTCCGATACACTGGAAATAATAATAACAATCACAGTTATCTTGAAGTAAGGGAAAATTTAACTAAAAGTTGTGTATTTGTTTTGTGCATTGTTGATTTCACTTTTTATAAATTTTGAAAAGGCAATTATTTCTGTTTATTTATAATTGTTTTGTTGAATTTATAAAAAAAAATCAACTGTTTTAATGGATGTCTAGCACAGACCCAAATACCCCAAGTGGATGAACTGCTTCACAACACTTTTAGGATGTAGGTTTTACATAGGTTATAGTAGGTTCATGAGAAAATAAAATCTACATTGTCATTTGCCATAGAAAATAACAAAAGAATCATTTTATCCATTCCTTCCAGAAATCTCGTTCTCAAGCTAGAAAATTATCAGAACAAAAAAATAGAACCCGACAGAGAAGGAAAATTTCGACCAATAGCAACATTCGTCATGGAGCAGGAAAACGTCAGTTAAATTTTTTTTTAAATTTGATAGTAAACATCTGTTTAACAAATGATACTTAAACAAAAACTTACATGTATATTTTTTTCATTTTGTTTTGTAATCTTATTCCTTTACTTTGCAGTCCCTCATATATTTTAATTTATCTTTCTACTAGCTCAGTGTGTTTTGAGTCTAACATCCTTTTTTGAAAGTAAATTACTCTCATTTTATTTATTTCAAAAATGTTCCTCCAGCATTTGGTGATGACACATCAACCTTGAGGTCCAACACGCCAAACACAGTCATGTCAGACATCTACCGGCACAACAACAGCCATCCTCAGAAAAACAAACGATGTAAGTCTAAAAAATCTCACCTCAAGGGTTTTCAGTTTTAAGGGTTATCAGTGAGACACCTAGAGCAGTGCTTCTCAAAGTGATGGTCCGCAGACTGTTGCCAGTCAACGGTTATCAAGACAGAAATGAAAAATCTAATTATAATCCTCTATTTGCAACCATTAATAATAACTCTATTGAATATGTCAATTATTTGGCAATAAGCACATATTCTAAAACAAAATAAAGTAAAATAAACTTTATTTAGCTAGCATGCTAGTACAGGGAAAATAGAACTCCAGTCCCTAATGCTATTGAAAAATTCCTGCTACAATACTAAAAAGTAAAAAAGCTGAGAAGCACTGATCAAGAGATGAGATTTCCAAATGCCCATTAGTGACCTTGAAACGGGCCAAAGAGAAAAATGTGGAAAACTAGGCTGTATTATCATGATTCACCAGTGTTATATCGTGTAACACTACATGGAGAAATCTTGTTGTTCACAAAATTGAAGTAAAGAAATAGCAGGGCCTTGAAAAAAATTCTTGGAAATGCTGATCTTGAAGTAAATATTTAAGCAGATTTCAGGGGAAAGAAAATGGATCGCACTGGTTAAATGGTCTTAAATTAGACATCGTCTAATGCAGAAAAAAATAGACACAGATTTTATATTTATTCTAGGGCTGTTGAAATTAACAATTAATTTATCGATGAATCGTTTAAAATTTTAATGATTAAATTATTATTTTAAAAATTAATTAATTAATTTTTTTAAAAAAATTGGCACGGTGGTCTAGCGGTAGCGCGCCGGACTGTCGAATGGAGGCAAATTAAAGTCAATGGTTCAATCCTCGATGCTGGCAAGGCCCGCGGGTATTGTGCTAGCCTTGCTTGTTAGTGGTGGCTTTTTTAAACTTGTGACCTTTACTTCACTTGCCCCATAGGCCGTCATGGTCTGAAAGGGGTTATTATTATTATTATTAAATGATTTTTTAATGATTTATTGACCCATCACTTACAAATTATTGGCTTATAAGTACAAAAAAATAATAATAAATAGCGTCCGATAAATAATAAATTTTCTGATGATTACATGAAAATTTTAGCTTTAAACTATTGACTAAAGGGAATGCTCAAAATGTTGATAAAGTTTGCCTACCATGGCTCTAACACTTCGCCTACTTATCAAACCAAATGAAAAGCAATTGAGCCAATTGCAGAAATGGAGTCTGACTCAGAGACAGAAAATGATGACAGCTCTTCTGATGAATTACTGCGTTACAAAATGGAGATGAAAAGTTCCTGAATCCAGTAACCCACTACAATGGTGGAAACTTAATGAACACTGATATGCTATAATGTCATTCCTTGCCAAGACTGTTTTGTGCGTACCAGTTACCTCAGTTCCATGTGAATGATTGTTTAGCTCTGCTGGTTATATTTTCAATTAGACCTGCTCATCACTTGAACCAAATAATGTCAACAAACTTGTCTTTTTGCGTAGCTGGTTAAAAGATGACAGATAAAGGAGACATTCCAGTGTTATTTAGATTTTCAACAAGAATGTTTAATAAGGTTACTTATAACATAAATTTTAATTTTTGACTTTAATCGAAATTAAAGATTAATTGTTAATTTTTCAAAAGTTAATGATAAAATTTAAATTAATCGTTAACACCCTAGTTTATTCCTTGATAAATAAAATAAATACCTTCAACTAATGGTTGAATTTAAGATTTAATGTGTTAAAGTTAACTTATACATGACATTTTCAAATTTTTTATAATACTTAACATAATATTTTGTTAAGACTTAAGAAAATATTTTGTTTAAACTTAAGAAAATATTTTGCTTTTACTTTTTTGGCCACCGTTTTGATTTCATTTATAATAGGCCATGTCTTTTCCTCAACTTTTTCTAATCAAACTCAATCTTTTCCTTTTACCTGCTCACAGTTTACTCTCAAAGCTCAGCTGTGCTTCCTGTCAACAACCAGTCTGACATCTCAAATGTCAGCACACCACCGCAGCAGGAGAGGAAAATAACCAAAGCCCTCCCCTCCATCCCGCAGTACAGGAAAGGAGATATCGCTGTGACTGGCACCTCCACAAACGCTGCAAGATACTAGTAAATCATCCCAACATCTTCAACTTGTATGAGACTTGGTGCTTAGTCACATGACTCATTGCAGCAGTCCTTGCGCAGCAGTCATTAAAAAAAATCAACTATTTCAAAACATGTTTCTTTGAATCAGCATGGGAGCCATCCGTCCAGGGAGACCCTATCCAAAGGAACATAATCTTTGTGTTGTAGAAGTTAAAGTATAACATACAGCTAGTAATTATCTGTCTCAAAGTTACCAATCGTGATATATTGTTCATTTACTATTGTAATTAATCATCTTGAAATAATAGACTGCCATATACTGTTTTTATACTTAAAAAAAGGTTATAATGTCTTTATTAAATATATACATGTTACCCAAAACACGAAATACAGAGAGCTTTAAGTCATAGTTTTTGCCTTTTCTATGAAATTGCAACATACTGCTGTGTACCTAATCTATCCACCCCACTATTACATTTGATTACATGTAATATATAAATATGTGTGTCAGAAAAGTTTGTGTTGAAAACTTATGGCCTGCCGTCTTATGGATTTAGCTGCAGGTCCAAGTAAACTGTGGACCCTTGTTCTTTAATATTAATGTTAAATCTCTTGAATGCTTTTTTCTTTTGAAGCAATAATTCACTACCAGCACTAGACAGCTCTTGACTTATAGTGAATATTTTGTGATACATTTGCAGTCAAGCGTTTTTTACATTTTTAAAAAAATGATCTGTTTACACATTTATACCTAACTTTTGTTTTATTGACGGCACCAAATGTTTCCTGTCTCATGTCCCCTGCCTCATTGGCTGGCGTAAGCTCAGTTTTAATGACAGGACTTATTAAAAAATAAGGGAAAATAATTCAGTTACCCAGATATATTTATATTCTTATGTTTGTTTGAATTCTGAAAGATTATTTTATACAAATACTTAATCACATATATTTTAGGGCAGCTGTTATAAATCAATTTAGTTACTTTAAAATAAAAAGAGAAGGCTGTGTTAAAGTCTTTAATGTTGTACCTTTTTATCATTGAGATATATTTATCTCTTGTATATAATAAACATAATTGTAAGATAAATTGTTATGATGAAGCATAATCCATAAAAAAATATACCTGTTAACTTCTTTATTTTTTTAAGGAATAATCTAGATCATTTGAAAATTATTTATATATATGAAAAATATTATATTATTTAAATTCTGCTGAAAGAAATTGCCTGTAGTAATTCAGATTTGAAAATAAACTTAAAGATACTCTTCAACTGCTAGTTAATGATTTGGTGACAATTATTACAAAATAATGTTAAACAATATTTTTTTTAGGAAAATCTTAGAACACACTTGTGACTTAATAATGAAACTGCTCCAGGAATGTAGTAACAATAAAAATGTTAATTTTTAAGCAATTTTTTTTCCTAATTAAATATTTCCTAGGGGTCTGATATTAACAAGTTTATTTACAAGTTTATTGTGGGAGGTTGGCAAGGTATTGCGTTTAACATGAATCATGTTCTTAAGAGTCAGCTTTTAGATTTGTTTTGATGTTGTCATTTTAACTAACACTGCTTTATTGAAGTGCTATGACATTATTGTCTTTCTAATCAAAGTCTGCTTATTTGATGTGTTATGTCATGTATAGTATGGTCATTCTAACCTAACTGATTACTTGACAAAGCTATTACATTGTCTTGCCTACCAAAGTCTGCTGATTTGAAGTGCTAGGTCTTTACGACTTGAGAACAAAAAAAAAAAGAAAAGGAAATATTTTAATAACTGTAAACATAAGAAAGTAACACTTATTCTTCACAGTGGCATGTGAAAAATTTGATTATTAGAATGGATACTTAATGCATATTTCCTTAATCAAGAGAAAACAATGTATTTAAATACTGACATAATTTTAGATAAAAATGATTTAGGTCTAAAGAAATTAAATTTTGTTTTTTGTTTGGAGTTCTACATCCACAAAAAGAATTGTTTAATATTGTTTTTATGAAAGAAATGCTAGCTGCTAACTTTTTAGTAGCTATCACAGTGCACTACCTCAACACACATGTAAGTTGGTAAATGTATACATATTTTCTTTCATTCAATAAATTAAGGAAAAATTACCCTTCTTTTTGTCTATTGGCTAAAAAAATGCTTTTTTGGGTAGATTATTTGTGATTAAAAAGAATTGTGTAATTTTTTAAAGTTAATTACTTTGATCAGAATTTACTAAGTGCTTTGGTCAGTAAGTTTTCAGATCATTCTTGAATGATTTTGTTATTCTCTAAATTTCTTTCGTAAGTATGTTTGAGTTGTTTTCTCTTGTCATTCCAATTGTTACTTGTTCAGTGAAAAATGAACCAAGCATATGTATATTTTATTAGATATTTTTCTCCTAAGTCATTATGAATAAATTGTCAACTTCATTTGACCAGTTCATTTATGATTGTTAGTTCTTTTTGTCATCTTTAAATTTAAAATGAACTACATAAATAAAAGACTAATATATTAATATTTATAAATTCAATTTATGATAATGCTGTTGGTCTAAACTTTCTTTTGGCCTTTGACAAAATTAGTCAACTTATGACTATTCATGACTTAGATTATATGTTTTTTAAAATTATTTATTTTAAATTATTTACTATAGATTTGAATTATAAGATAGAGGTGAACTTAGTGGGAGGCATTTTCAACCTAGTGTCCTGGACGCCCAGGTGGCTATTTCTAGAAGCGACTGCTCAGGGGGAGGGGTGGGGGCGCTTCTAAGCTTTTACATCCCTTAGGGTTGCCAGAGAGCTGAGGTGGTTTTCCGGGAAGCCCCATTAAGAGCGCAGGCTCGGGACTGCTGACTTTCTTCCATATGTAGGATTTCGAGTAAGCAAGGAGTAAACAAGCTTTTAAAATGTTAAAATTATTGTCTGGACAACTTAAACATAAATACATTTATGTGCAAGGGTTTTTTTTCTTTAAAGAATATATTAAAAGAGACATTTTATTAATACATATTCCAGAAAATAACTTTTAAACATAATTGTTAATACAACATTTATTTCAAATTTGGAAAACAAGTAAAATATGTGTTTTTTAAAAAAAAGGATCAGTGCATGTACAACAAGTTCACATTCATAACTCACATTGAGTTATGTTAAAAATTTGTTTACATTAATGTAAAGATCTGTAAAATCATAAAATGGGCTTAACCGACAAAATTATCTCTAATCTCATGATTAATCATTCAATAAAAATTGGGACCAACATTATTTTTACTAAGCTTATAACTTACAAACAAGGTTGATAACACAAATAAATGTAGATTACTGAGTTCTATGTCTCCCATACAATATTTGACCATTACTTCCCTTCTCCCCCCCCCCCCCAAACACACACACACGTACATAAAAAAAATAATTGAAGATGGGTGTGCTTTGAATTTTTAAAAGATTTCTAATAGGTACTTTCTGACAGGTTTATGAAATGTTTACATAGTGAAAATTTTATTTAGGTAAATAAACCAAATATTGCACATAAGTGATAGGAACAGCTCAAACATTAAACATTCAAATTTTCACTCATATTTGGTGGCAGTTTCCATATTTACACCACTTATTTCGCCACAGATAAGTGGAAAAATAAATTGCAGTCAATAAAATAATTATATTTATGAGAGTAAACTGATGAATGTCTCAAATTAATTGAAATTTGAAAAGTACAGAGTCAAGATTTTTCAACTTTTCTTTTAAAAAAACAACGTGATATAGTAATCTTACCCTAATGGAATGGTGTAAAAATTGTGATTATTCATTTAAAATTGTAAAACACTATGCATAAGATGATAAATATTCATCCTCTATACAACATTAAATAAAAAATATTTTAAAAATAGCTAAGCAGGCAATTAAATAGGTAAATTGTTTGTAATAAACATATAAATTGAAAATACCAAAACCAAATATGAAAAAGTATTTACCATATCATAAATAAGTTAAGGCCCTATGATATAATTTACCCAAATCTCTAACAAAGTGAAATTTTTGAATACTTTTTTCAAAGAAACGTTGATATTGATGAAATCATTTATTGAAGTTTCTCTAAATAAAAAGAAAAATATTAAATATATATTTTAAAAGATAAAAATAAATCTAACTATGCATGGTAAGAAATGGCTTATTTTCTATTAAAATTATATTCAAACAACTAAGTGAATTGTTGGTGCACTTTTAAATAAAATAATTAAATGTTTAAGTAGTTTCAATGCATTTTATTTACAATGCTCTATCCATTTTGTTTGAGCTATTTAAGCTTTTTTTAAAATAAAAAAACAACAACCAAGCTATCATTTGTTTTAAATCATTTAAATCAAAATAATTTATTTTCAACTATTTAGATTTTAATGTGATTAAAAAAATAAGCTGAAATCTAAATAGCAATAATTTATTTCTTTATACTATACAGTAGTATACACTTACTTAAAAGGGTTAAAAAATATAACCTAGAATGCAAATACAATCTTATAATTTCATATCATTGGGTATAATTTGCTGATAACTTTTACCAACAAAATAAATTTTGAATGATAGTTAAATTAATCATAAAAAAACAGCAGTATTTCTTTAAGAAAAAAACAACAATGAAGAATTCACACCAACAGCTCCTGTTAAATAAAATGATATCTTTCTGCAACTCATTTGTATTGTAAGATGCTCATAACTTGGTGGCATTATTACAGCCAATACGCAAGTAATATTTGCGACTTTTGACAGGAATCATGAGTTAGTATTAGAAATTTTAAAATGTCATGTATTTAGACATAGGGATCATTAGGGTAAGTTAATTTTAAGAAATTATATGTATACAATGATTAATAGTTAAATGGCTTTAAAGGGATTTTAAAATACAGGGATAAATATTTATGTGACATTTGATCACTATGACAGTGGGTCTTAGCATAGAGAAACAATAATTATTACAAAGTGTGTTGTGAGCAATATCTTAGTGATCAATAAGAGATGTGATCCTTATTAATCAGTGACATTGTGAGGAGACATTATAGATACAGCTAATGAAAGAATTGCTTTTATAAATAAAATTCCCTTTATTACATTGAAGTTGGTGGGAAAACATAACTCAGCCTATAAAGTGCTGTTAGCAGTTTTAAAATAGATGATCTCATGATTATTATTTATTATGAAATCAAACATAAGTAATTGACATGTCTAGCCTGCATGCTGACAAATGAACATAATGGATACTACAGAGAAAGTTTTGCTTGGTTTTTAAATAAAGTTATTAATTTTAGGGTTTTAGAAAACAGTATTTTTTTAAACTGCTCATGTTTTAACAGCTGTGATGTAGAAATGGCTGTGATTGCCATGTATGGGATTTAACTGGGATCCCAAAGTACATCAAGTAAGCTTGAGATGTTTCAGGTATGGTTACCAAAGTTCTCCATTGTTAAAAAAATTCAGATTATTTTGCTTGTTGTTCAATAACACTACGCTTTTTTATGAACTCTTGTGCTGTGCCATCCCAAGTTCTTCTTCTTAGAACATTCAAGGCACCATGGTCTGAAAAATAGATATTTTATAAGTTTTTTTATTAGATTACTGAGGTCTTTTAACAATGTAATTAAAACATAATTGCAATCCTTTTGAAATGAAAGGTAACATTTTCTTGAATTTATTTTGTTGTTTGAACCTTCTTTCTCTTTAACATTACAGATGCAGAAGATTATTGTGTTTACAGATTTTTCATGATTTTTGTCTAGTCTTGCATTTTTATTAGAATATTGAATATTGATAACATGCGTTTTAGAATTTATAGAACAAATTTACATCAAATTTAATAAAATTTCATGAAACTAAATGAAAAAGTTTTATTTAGTATTTTAATAACATATATTTATTGTAATTGTTATTCAGTGTGATATTATCATTTCTTAATTTAAGTAAACTCTCATATTTTGCATTTTAAAAATAATAAAATAGCTTATTTTATTTTAAATTTAAAAAATAATACATTTATCTTTTGCAATATTTCTTACCTGAAGCTTTTGGGTGGATGAGAGGTAAAGAAATGATACTCAACACATCATAACCAGAAATTTCTTCTCCTCCCACCCCATGTACATCAGACAACGAGAGAAAGGCTTCACCACCAAAGTCATTTTGGAACAACAAATCATGGTCCATAACAGTGAAGGTCAAAGTTGCACCATGGTGAACACACTGGGATGGCTGAATGTGGCTGAGAAGCAAATTGTTTTAACATCTGATTTTAAAACTATTTTTCAACAATTTTTTTCTTTTGAAATTTGAATTTAATACAGTCAATTAGCATAGTTTTGAAAGACACTTAGCCATTAAAACAGTTTTTTTAAAAATATAGTAAAAGCTTTATTAGTCTTACAAAAATTATTCACATAATTAATTTCCTAATAGAGATAATGATTCTGAAAAAATTTACATACAATTCAAAAGATTCATCAAATACTGGATTAAGGGTTTTCTTAACGATTTTGGTACTCTGTGTTGGAATGCCAGGAAAGACATGCTCTGGAGCAAGGGAGACCAGCACATATGGATCACTGAGCCCTTAGAAGATAAAAAAAAAGACCTATAACATTTGTTAAATGTACAATTGTATTTACGAACAACTTTAAAGCTATTTATCTTTTAAAGAAATCATATGCCATAACAGTAATTGTTTGTTTCAACATTTGCTCACCATTGGCATCCAAAGGAATAAGGTCTTTAGCACTAACAACTGAGAGAAGAGAGAGAGAGGAATGCAGAAGCATTAATTAGTTTATTAAGTTTTGTTCTCTTTGACACACAGGATATTATAACATATAAAATGCTTTTGTTAAGTTTGGGATCCAAAATGGTAATTTAATAAAACAGATTATAAAGCATGTATACAATTTGCATCTGATAAAATTTAAATAATAGTAACATTATGATTTTATTTATTCAATTGGATTGACTTAAAATTCACTCTGAAGAAATGTGGGTAATTAAATTAAGGAGAAACATTGATACTAAGTGTAATCTTCAAAACAAATGGATGATTAATTTCTCATTTAATATTATTTCACCTTCCACAAGAAGCTTATGTGAATCAAACTTATAAACTGCTCTAATGTTCAGAATACCATATTCTGTACTCTCTGTGTGGGCCTGGTTGGAGATGTAAACATCAATTATTAAAATAGCATTGTGGAAAATAAGGGTGAATATAAATTATCAATCAACACATGGGGAAAATTATAAATAATAATTTTGGAAATGATAAACCTAAGTTCTCTTAACACAGTGTTAATAACTATATTAAGATTAAATATACCTATGAAAGGAAACTTATTTATTCATTATGTTTTCTTTAGACTACCTGTTGCTCATTTTTCTCCATATAAAATGCTTCAATGAGAGACATTGTGTCCATTTTATGCATAGTCAGCTCTTTGCGGAGATTCTAAAAGAAAAGCATTGAATTTACTGATATTTACATCAAGATATTGATTGAGTTCTATTATATTATATTGTCGCTTTTAAGTTGTCATAAATATCTTATATACAGACATACAGTTACAATCAATCTGAATGGTAGTTTTTAAAATTCAGGAAATAAAACATAATATGTATCAATTATGAATAATTACAAATCAACATTGAATAAACATTTATGTGAAAAAGATTTTACGCTTTAAAAAAATAAATTATGAATTATGCTTTTCTTTTCTTTCATTGTTATCCATTTCAGGTTTATCACTAAAATTAAGCAATAAATATTATTTGACTGACTTTTTGTTTCTGGCCTAACTCAGTATTATTGCAATAAGCCTACTGAGACACACATTTTTATTTTTAAAAACCAAAGACATAATGCATGCTTGCCTCAAATGGCTCAATAAGAATAACCTCCATCTCCAAACCATTTCCATTGGCATAGAAAAAGTCCACAAGGAGACTGAGAGCTTGAAACATTCGCTGATAAAACACTGGGGGTCGCTATACAGAGAATATTATAGAACTGGTCATTATTTTATCATTTTTAAAGCAATAATTTTTCTTGAAATGGCTATATTTAAGAAAGTAAATCTCGAGGAGACATCTAGTCATCATTTGAATAAAATTAAATCAAATTTTGTGTATTTATTGAATTCACAAAGCTTTTTTTAATTAACATTTTCTATTGCCATTCATACACAAATGATATTTCAAGGAAGAAATAAAAGCAGAGTTCCTGTCACATTCTCTAAATATTATATTTAATAATTATAGCTATTACATAATTCCCAATTTTTAATTTGAGAATCCCTTGGCTATTTCACTTAAACACTTTAGTATTTAATCATATCATAGTATTATTTAGAGACAATGGTGCATAAGTTACTCTCATTTAGCTAAAACACTGGCTTGGGTTGCACCTCTAATAAATATATAAATAAATTTGAGATTAATCCACTGCCACACCCTTTTAAAAAACATTTAAAAGATACTCGGTTCATTTTTAAAAATACTAATAACCCATTACATTAAATTTTCTTCTTAATATTTTAAAAAGGGTATTTTCAGTATCAATGGAAGACAATATCAAAGATGTCAACCAATTATACTGTTTACAATGTAAATTTTCAAGAAGTACTAGTTGAAAAAAAAAATCTTTTCATTTCAAAAGGAGAAATAAAACAGATAATGAACATGGCTCTCACCATCTCTTCTGTGTCTAAAACCTCTCGAAACTCTTCAAGAACTTCCACCCAGATAGAGGAGAGAATTCTTTCAAAGTTTGTTTTTAAGAGATTGCTGTTGAGTGTCAAGAGATTACTGTCAAGGTATTCCAGTAAGTCACCTACAGCCTGAAAAATGATAAAAAAAACATTTTTCAAACACAGAAAGTTATTATTTCTAATTTTTTATTAGAATTCATAATATTGTGTGATATCTTAAAATATTTAAGTTAAATTCTTAGTGTTTTAAAATCTTACTTCTTCTGCTGGCAGGGACTCAGGAGCCCAGTTTAAGTGGAATACATCTTTCTTTATGTCAGGTCGCATCTGAAAGTCATATAATTATAACATAAAAGCTGGATCAACAATGTTGTTCTGAGGAACTTTTGGTTTATTTAAGATAAAAATTTACATTTTGTTTTCACATTACAGCTTTGGTTCTATAAATATCAAAACCTCACCAGATTGTTGAGTCAAATAGCTTGAATGAAAACTGATAAATTTACTATAGAGCTAAGAGCAGTAAGCATTGGATATCCAGAAGCCCAAGTCAAAGAATTGCTCTTCTTTTTGAGCATCTGAGAAGTTTGATTATCCATTGCTTGAAGCTCTCAGCCTTATTTTCACATTTTAGTCATTTTCATTTTGTTTTGATGCTATTGGACCATACATTGGGAAAAAAAAAATGATAACAAATCTTTTGCTAAAGTATACTTGTTTTGGAAATAAAACTAATTGCGATGACAAAATTATCAGCTTTAACCTTGTCTGCTACTCTGTCCACAACTTGCAGAATTTTTCTGATCATGTCCTCATCAGCTTGTTTGATTATACCCTGGAGTGATGCTTTGCCTAGAAGACCAGTGGTAGCCTCTTTTGGGGGGTGGGGGTCATCTCTGGCAAGCTCAAGTGCTTGTTGAATCTCACTGAAGTCCAGAAGTGTTGGAAGAGGTTTCAGAGCACGTCTGACTTGCTCAATATTATTAATTGTGATACACAACTATAAAGGAAAATAAATATAGATATTTTAACAATCAATAATAAGTGATTATTTAGATTATGAGCACATTAATCAATAAAACTAATATTTAGATCTTTTTAATTCAATAACTTTGCATAATTTTTTTGTTAACACTCACAACCTTTTAATATAAATAATTTTATTAGGGCTGAAAGATTAACAATTAATTAATTGTTAATTTCCATTAAAGAAAAAAATCAAAATTTATGATGTCACAAGTAACACTTATTAAACGTTCTTGTTGAAAATCTAAATAACACTAGAATGTCTCTTTCATATGTCATCTTTTAACCCCCTATGTATATCAATACCAATGTTATAAATAGTGCTCGGTCGCTTAATTAAGTAACCAGATCAGACAGCCTTAGTATCCTCCTTGTTGATTGTAAGTAATTTTAACCTATGTTTAGAGTTTCCCTCACAGTTTGCATAATTTATGATTATTGTAAGGAATATTCTAAAAAATATTATTTTTGTTTTCTATTGTTACTTCAAGCAACATAGAAAGCAAATTAAAAATGAAACAAAATGAATGGACTTGAATTCATTAATTCCTTTTTATTTCTTATAAGTTTAACAATGACATGTCTAATACATGCTCTTATTTGAAGTTAGGGCCTTCAACTTCCAGTAGATTAGGTGGTGTAGGGAAATCAAATCTGTTTTCTGAATTCCAAAGCTACCAAAACCTCTTATGAATTTTTACAGTGAAGTCATCTTCCTCTACCCATAATAAAATCTCTTGCAGGTGTATTTTTTCCCTCTTGCCCACATTCACAAAGCAACTCTGATCTCTAAAAAAATCCAATTTTTATTTCCTTAATAACTGAAGATGTATGATTTTGAAAAAAAAAAAAAAAGAAATGGTAATGGATCCTCTTGACAGTGGCATTAAAATATTTTTTACTTACTTCTTCAGTCACATCAAATTGACCTTCATCATCATAATAGCCCATATCTGTAAGTTTTGTGTGAACCAAATCAGCATACAATTTGGCACCATTACAAATATCCTGAAAAAATTGTAAATTAAGTTTTTACACCAGGCATATTATTAGTGACTTCTCTGCATTTAAAAAGAAAATACAAAGATATATAAATAATAGGGCTGGTAAAGAGTAATTTTAATTTGATAGTTATCTTTTGAAACATTAACAATTAATTTCACTAATTAATCGTTAATTTTAATTAAAGCCAAACATCTCAAAGGAAATAACAAAGACAGGAAATTGACAATTTTGTGTTTTATTGAGTTCTTTCCCCTGTCTCATAGACATAGAAAAATAATAGTTTGAACTTTTTAAACTGCTATGGACTGTTGTGCTATGTTCCTCAGCCATATAGATCCTGTGACCTGGGCTATTATATTGTTTATTAATTATTTTTTAATAAATTGAAAAAAATATTTAAAAATTAGTTAAATTTTAATCGAATTTTTATTGATTAAAATGATTTTTATGGATATTTAATTGATTAAATTTGTAACGATTAATCAAGAAATTAATCGTTAACTTCTGAAGCCCTAATAAATATATAATTTAAGTAATAGTATTGTATTGTAATTTTATTTTCTTTCAGGAAAAAGAATTTTCAAGAAATTTGTAACAGATGGAGTTTAAAAACTTTAAAATTTCGCACACTTAACAAATTCTAAAAATGCAATTTTTTTAAATAGCAAAAGTATTTGAATTGAAAACAAAATATTTTGAAGATAGTGAAATGCATATGATTTTCTTTTATCAAAAGAGTCTTTACCTCTGTCAATTTATAGACAAATGGATAGGCACCCACACGATCAGGCCAGGCTAACTGTTTCCAGAATTCAGTAATCTGTTTAAAAAGGAAGAAATTAGCTTTTGGCGTTTTCTTTTTCTACAAATTTATTTTGTAAAAATAGTCTCATTGAGATACTATGATAAAAGTTTGCCGTTTTGAAATCTCAGACACAGATTTAAACAAAAAATTTAGCATATAATTTTCATGTTTGAATTGAGTTTTTATAGGATGAAATAAATAAAACTTAGGGCAATTATTTACAAGAATCATTAGGCTGTGAAACAAAAATAGAGCAGATATAACATCCTATAAAATAAAAAGCAGTTGTCTGTGCGGTCTTTGATAGTGATTGGTCCCTCAAACTCCTGCAGACTGTTATAGCCAATCACTAGCGGAGAAAAATTAAATCTCATTTACATATTGAAAAAATTGATGCGGGCATTCAAAACAAGTTATATTTGGTGCAGTATTTTTGACATCATTCAGTAGTGTGTTCCCATCTTGAAGTGTGTCACTTCTACTAATCATTACCGTTACTCCTAAAAACATGCCATCAAAACGACGGGGGAACATCTGTGGACGGGCATGAGAGCTCATATCAACAATAAAATTTCAAGCTGTAAAGAAACTAACCTGAGTAAAACAACAACAGACGTCAACAGCTGAGGTGCTATACTTGACTGTGGCATCAACTTGTGCAACCTTGATTATGATAAGGTATTTTAACAAATTAACTTTCTTATAAAATGTGGGTAATTATTTTTAAAAAAATAGACATCTAGCAATATAAATAAAGATTTTCTAGGTTTTTGAAATAGATACAGTTTAAAGAAAGAATAAAACGTTTATCAAGTCTTGTTTTATGTTAAAAAATAAAAATTTATCTGACCTTTTCCAGCTCCACAGCCTTTTTAATCCTTCTTTCTGCTCTGTGCTGGGCAATGGCCAGCCATTTGCTTACAGCACATTTGAACCAATGATAGTAGTTACCAATGCTAAGCTGCTTGATGTCACTGATAAAATAAAACAGAAAAGCTGATTTTACAATTGCAAACCAATGATGTTTTTCCTCAAACTCAGAACTACAACAGTCACTACCACCACAAAACAAGAAATTGTATTACAATTTATTTTTGTATGCAATGTTCATTTTTTAAAAAAGGCTACCTGTTTTATTTTTATTTTTTATGCATAACCTTAATTATTGTAATAGATTCTAGAGAGATAATTTTTTTACTGATTCTAAAATGCTAAAGTTTTGTGCTATTAAACATTTTGCGTTTTACTGAAAAATAACTTCAAGGTGATAGCTTCATTTTATGCTAAAAGAAAAGAGTTACTTTCAACTTAGGCTTACACAAATAAATATTTAGCCTTCTTAATTTAATTTTTCTCTTGTAGATATCCTGAATAATATTCTTAAGTAATATTTTTTTTTAAATAACGTGTTTTTTTGTCTACCTACCAATATGGCTGTTCCCTTATCTTTCATATTTTAAGTGATAGCAATAAAGTATATACCAAGCAAGAATAAATAGCACAAGAAGAATAAATGAGTAAGATTAATTAAATGATTCAATGAAGTAGCTGCCTTTTCTGATAAAGGAAATGTGAGACTGCAGAATTTTTGGTTCCTTTTAATAAGTTATAATGGAAAGCTTTTTTTTTGACCATTCTCAAACTAAATCATCGGTCAGGCCTTAATCTCAAATTTTTTTAGAAGAATAATTCTTTCTTGTGGGACTAAGGCTTAATTTTTTTACCTAGTTTTTAAAAGCACCATCTTTTATTTCTAAATCTTTCATATTGATCGTACATGTGGAGATAAGACATGAAAAAGTAAGAATAACAGAACATCCAATATGAAACCCACATAGAAAAGTCATTGTCAACTCTACACAAATCAGACAAAGATATATATGAAAAAATTATATATTTGGAAAGACTAAAGATACTGCGGGGGCGCGGTGGTCTAAGTTATAGCGAGCCGGATTACCGATCCGCAGCAAGAATCCGTGTCGTGGGTTTGAAACTGCGGATCTGGCAAGACCCCTGGGGCATTGTGCTAACCACACAATCCCATGCTCGTTAGTGGTCAATGAAAATTGTGAACGCTACTTCACTTGCTCCCATAGACCTTCATGGTCTGTAAGGGATAATTTTTTATATATTTTTTTAAAAGATACTGCATTTAATTTTATCATGTGGTTGACTGAAAAGAGAACACTATTTTATCATTTCGTTAACATTTTTAAAAAACTTACGATAAGACTTTTCATGATCAACTTCCATGCAATTTTAGTTATATTTCCAATGCAATTTTAGTTATGTTTCAAAACACCAAATGTGCTTCACAGTGCACAACTCTAAGATTTGGTTAGTGCGCAGAAAAGATGACTGCATATCCTAATTTTAAAAAATAAAATATTATGTTTTCGTATGGATGAAAGTTATCATCCTTTTTCTCAAGACTGGAGGCATGCATTTTTTAATGGGAGTAACAAAAGTGCAATAAAGAGTTGCATGGCTGATATGATATCGAATCATGGCATAATAGTATATAATGATTTTTTTCAACCTCACTGAAGATTTTTGACTTGAGACAAATAAGGTCTATAAGCAGCAGCTTTAACAGATCAGCCCATGAAAGCTTTAAAAATTAAAATTTATGTTGTCTAAATAGATAAAAGCAGAACACAGTTGAGTCAGGGCATTTAACTCCTCAAATTTTAAGTACTGTATATAA
Organism: Radix auricularia; assembly: GCA_002072015.1. Taxonomy (NCBI): domain Eukaryota; kingdom Metazoa; phylum Mollusca; class Gastropoda; family Lymnaeidae; genus Radix; species Radix auricularia. The sequence continues at coordinate 112,572 of MUZC01004720.1, read as the reverse complement.
TAAAATGAATTTTGATAAAAATTTATTTATAACCACACATTTGTTTGTAATTTAATTGCGTATTATGACAACATTTTTCAATTTTCAAAAATATTATTCAGCAAAGTATACTTTTTACAAGAGATTACAAGTAGAGTGTAAATGAGTTTAGGATAAATTTATCAATATGCTTTAAGAAATAGAGCTTTTTACAATAACTACTATGAACAGACTAAAACTTAAGGAACCAAAAAGAAATTATTTTTTTTGACTGATGATGTCAAAAAAACCCCACCAAAACAATGAACAACAAGAAAATAAAACAAGTAATACATTAATTTTTTTTTGAGTGGCAGATTTTACAAGACCTTGCAGATAAATGTCTACTATATCGAGAGAATTCCTGCAGGTTCATGTACAGCTCAAACAATCCAGTATTTAGGGTGAGAGATGGCGTGCCCAGTCCTGAGGGGTCATGGTGCACATTATTAGCTTTAAGGATTTTCTCTATGTCTTGATTCATTTCTTCACCAAGCTGTTGGAAAATTTATTTGTTAATTAGTTATGAGTGAAAACAAAGATTCATGAAAGAAATATTTGTGAAAATGATGAGCAGATGCTTAATTACGACATTCTATTGAGACTTGATAAATTTAAAAAAATTAAATGTAATTATGAAAAATTTTTTTCATTTAGCCTGACAAGGTTTCATTACATAACCTTTTTTTTTGTATTAACAAGGTCAAATGTTTCAAATTATTTGATTGATTTTCAAAATTTAATAGTTATTACATATTTCAAGTCAATACTGGATTAAAATGTAATTATTATAAAAAAATAAAATAATTAAGGCAGATGAAAAGAAAAAAAATTAGTTTAAACAGTAAAAAATCATTTTGCCCGTCACTGTGAACATGTGAACATATAATTAAAAACAACTGGTGACCCATCTAAACAGCCCAGACAAAACGGCCTTGGTAAAAATGGCCCCAGAGAAATTGACCCTTATCAGAATGGCCCCATATAAATTGTTTACATTTTTTAATCTAAAAATTTACATGTTTTGCATATTAACCTTTGCTCAACCTTATCACCTTTAAAGTAAGTGGTCGAATTGTAAAATTATTTCTTGGGATGTTATGCTATTATTTCTTCTCAACCAACAATTGTGACTTACTACTATATAGATCAATAATCCTTTTCAGTCCATGGCGGACTATGGGGCAAGTGAAGTAGCGTTCACAAGTTTCATTTATCCACCACTAATGAGCAAGGGATTGTGTGGCTAGCACAATGTCCCAGGCTTTGCCAGTACCATTTAACCCGTTTAACCCGTGACTCTCTTTAGCCTTGGTTCGGAGTAAATGTTATTAAATTGTTTCTTGTGATGTTATTATTATGTTTCTTGTGAACTAAAACTGAAACTGAATTGGTGAGTCAAAATACTTAAATAACATTTGAAAGTATTTTTATTTCATTAATATCTGTTAGTCCAGGACCAACTTGTCTGGCACTGTTTTGATCAGGGCCGTTTTGACGGGACCATTTTGACCGGGGCCGTTTTGGCAGTGAACCAAAACAACTATATATTTATCCAATAGAATGGCAATGGGACTGCATTTTTCCTTTCCTTTATTTTACATAAATATTTTATGATATAGTATGTTTTAAGAATTTAAATATAATTTTATTACCTATGTAAGTATGTATTTTATGTTTATAATACTGATGAAGGCATTAACCAATCACTGTTAGTTAGTTTTAAAATAAAGCTGAAATTGTTTGTTTTCATGACACAATTTGTATTTTGTATTTTATATATATATATATATATATATATATATATCATGTTAATCTAATAATATTCAAAAAAATATATTTTAAAAGATATTAAAAAAAATTATCAAACTAATTACCTTTATATTAAAATTGCTTTACAATTAGATTTAAGTAGCCTGAAATCTTGATGGGTGGCTAATATCAAACTGTTCTGTTGGGAGCTTAATAATTATTCTTTCTCATGTCTCATTGGTTAAAATGTTTGAATTTAAATTATAATCCTTTAACTTTTTCATTTCTTTTTACTTATTTGGAAAACATTTTCATTTATAAGGATTACCTTAAAAGTATAAAACCCAGTTATTTAGTGGGATATTACAAAAACAACAACAGATAAACTTAGCTTATATAAATGATGATTGGTTAATTAATAAATCTTAAAACTTATGGAATATATTACCATGATAAAAACTGTGATAAGTGCAGGGGTTTATTTTAAGTGCTATGAGTAAATTAAAAATGAAATGATATTATGATATTTAAATTTTAGTCAACAGTGATAATTAATTCCAAATTTAAAGGAAAATAATGGTAAGAAAATGAAAATAAGTCAAGAAATAATTTATTGTTGCTGGCTTTAAAAAATGGCTTGCAAATAGAAAGCAACCTGGTTGATCAAAATAGGTTATAAAAATGTTTACCTGCATTTCTCTTATTATGTAATTATAAAAAATAAGATAAAGCAATGAAAAGGTTTATTGGTTACTTTTCACAGGGTAAAAAAAAAATTGGCCTGTGAATATGATAAAAGGGTGAACTAATAGTGCAATACAAATGTTAGTGTTCAAAAATGGCAATCTATGTGAGACAAACCTCCTCCTCCAAGCCTGCCTTCATATCAACGGACATCTAGAAAAATATCAGCAATATACAATACATATTGCACATTTAAAAAAACTGCATACAGAACAAAATGCTTATAAACTGACATTAAGATAATTTAAAATGAGTAGGAAATCACATAAAAATTCCAGTACACACAACTTAAAAAAAAATCATTTTTAGGAAATAGGAATGTTCATATATTTGGATAATATTATAATTAAGACAAAAAACTAGACAATTTTTAGCAATAAAGAAAATAAGTGGAACTTTTCATTGTAATAAAATGAATTTTTAGTTGTAACAATGATTTAGGAAATATACACTATTTATATTTAGTAGTTTAGTAGTTATGGATGGCTTCATTACATTTTTAATTATTCTTTGATTTTCTTTCATGTTTTCTCATTTGTCACAATAAGTATCAATTTTTTAAACCAAGAAATTGAAGGTGTGTTTGCATACAATATATTTGCACACAAAAAACCATTCATAAAGCAAATTGGGAATATATTTAAATAATGACAAACAAAACAGCTTCACAAGCAATCATATACAATGACAAAGAAATTTGGGAAAATTGATAAAAATAAATCAGATGCTATTTTAAACAATGCAATATTTTTTTACCCAAAGAGTATATAGAAAATTTGAAACATAATGCAAATATAAACATTGCAGCAAATGTAATTCATATCACACATGTACAAGCTGGTTGAAACTCTCGGGAACATTTAATCTTCATACAGGTACAAAAAGCTGCAAAAAGTTACCCATTAAAATTCTTGGCAGCTCATAGTCAATTACTCACCACTTTTTCCAGTTGCTTGTAAGTTACTTGAAAATAGTGAACATTACACAGCCTGGAAAAATATGTGTTTAGGTTATGAGCTGTTTTCATTGTTACTAATTTATTTCAATAATATATTCCATATGAAATATTGAGGAGCTTTAATTTTCTTTGAAATTTTAAGAACAACTTGATTATTAATGTTCATTATTAATTGACTGAAATATTTATAAATAATTTTCTTTTAAATTTCAAATTAAGGTCTTCACAACAAACATAGATAATATGAACTTTGTTTGGCCTTATATATTATATTTTTCCTAATGTTGTTTGCTAATCACTGATCATAATTTTCATTGCAATGAATTAAATTATGTTACTTATTTGCTTTTTTTTTTTAGTAGAAATAGATTTTAATTTTAAAATTAACTTTTTAGAAAAATTAAAAATATCCTGCAGGATAGCATAGCTGTGGTTTTTGGTTCATCCTTAACATAGAGAGCCATCAAAAGAAACTGCATATGAATATGCCATTTAAAAGAGATCAACTTACTCTACAAAAAGGGCATTGTAGTTGTGATAGGCCTTATAAATGTCAGCATTTAGTTGGTTACAAAGCTCAATCAGACCATGGAGTAGGTCTTCGTCTCCCTGTGGAAAAGAACCAATTATTTATTGTTTGATGAGGTAACAAAATTTCACTAATAGTTCATTTGCCATCATTAAAAATAATGACATGATCAAAACTTCTACTGTGTTGGATTATATACTTAAATACTTTTATATGAAATTCTAATAAAAACTATGGTTTAGATTTCTATACCATGTTACCATTTTGGCAATGACTGCTTAAATTATTTGGTAAAAATTCTGTAATGCAAGAGCTATGAATATGGCTACACAATTATTATGACCTCAAATATCTTAATTTGATTTCTTGTAACTTTGTTTGCTATTTTTAATCAGTGTTGATTCTTTTATTATCTTGAGCTTTCTTTAAAAGTACTTTCTATTTCGTTTTAGCCATATACATGACAATGAAAAAAACTTAGATAGTTCATTAAGAAAGCTAAAACTCAGCAACAAAAATAAAACAATATAAATAGTTATTTACTTTTGGTTGTAAATGTTGTAATAAAATATACATAATATAAATTATTTTGCAAAACTTTACAACACATCCCTTGAAAATTGCTATGATTTGTATATTAACTTCATTTAAAATGAAGCCCTAATCTTATTTATTTCAAATAGAAATAATTCAATAACCTGCTGTATACATTTTTCTTACCCTATTATGTGCCATATAAAAACTATGAACTCTCTCATACCACTCCAATGTACTTTTCTAAAGAAAAAATTTAAAAGTAGCTGTAGATAAACTTTGACAAATTAAAAAAAAATGTACATATTATTAAAATGCTATTGATCAACAGTCTGTATAGATTTGAGACAAGCATTTTGTTGAAAAGGATATAATTCATTTGCTATGCTTTATTAAAAAGATAGATTTTGAATTTTAATTTAAGGCTGATGTAAATTAACAAAAGAAGGATTTATAAACATGTAAAACTTCAGATCAAACTCAGTGGCTTAAACTGTAAAACAGGACAAATAATCAGTATTTTCACAAAGTATTTACTTTGACGAGGCTCAAAATTTCTGAATGGAGCTCACGATGGAAGGGACAACATTTTTTGAAGACTTGCAAGCTATGAATGGTAGACAGGCACCTGGTGAAGAAAAAAAAAGTATTAAAAAACTGTTGATAATAACAGGCTAATTCGTCTTTAATCTTTGACAAACATTAACATTTTATCGAATATCAATGCAAAAAAGAAAGATTTTTATCTATAAAAACATTTTAAAAAATATTTAAATGAACATAATTATGATAAAAATGTAATAAAAATTCAAAGCTTATATTTATTTAAATTGCTAAAAAATTGATGCACATACATTATCAGAGATTTACAAATATTTACAAACAAATTGAGTGATGATCTAGTATTTTCTCATGGCTAACCCCAGAAAGGAAATGCTTACTGCTTAAATTTTTAATTTTATTTCCATTGGTACTATCACCCAATATAAAAAGATCTTGTGCAATTTTAATAACAGAAATTCTGTTGATGTTAATTTTTAATCAGAACTTTAAAACATATAAAAAATAATTACTTGAGCATGATCTTCAGTCTATAGTAAGCTGTTTTGTTGGTAGGAGGAAAAACATCTCTCATTTTTTTCAGTAAACTTTTGCTGTAGTCAATAAAGTTTGTAAATGATTCAGCCAAGGCTTCCTCCTATTGAAATTTGGATGGCATGAAATTATTGAATGAATTCCAATTTATAAAGTTAAAGCTACACATTTGTTTTACTATTCTTTCTAGCTGATTGAAAGGGGTGAACATTATGTTTTAAGTGGTTTGACATAAAAAGTTTAAGAAAATTGCTGCCAAGCACTAACAACAAAGTCTTAAATTTTAAAACTCCAACACATTTTAGGATAGAAAAACATACTACATATAAAAAAAAACTACCAAAGTTAATAAATTGCAACGTTAAAAGTGTTCACAAAAAAAAAAAAAAACGACCTTGGACAAACGGCCCCGACCAATAATCTCCCAAATAATGGCCCCAACAAAACGGCCCTGGAATAAAAGATGGACTAATAGTAAAAAAATCAATCAAATTTTATATTCGTATTTTTACTTACCAATTCCTTGTCAGGTTTAGCTCACAAGAAACAATAATACTGACATTACAAGAAGAAATTTAATAGCCTTTACACAATATGGTATCAAGTTACTGTAGCTGGTTGACAAGAAATAATATAATAATATCACAAGAAATAATTTTACAATTGTGTCACTTTTTTTAAGGGTGAAAAAGTTGACAAAAAGCTTAAAATGCAAAAAATGTAAATTAAAAAAAAATGTAAACAAGTTGTCTAAGGCCGTTTTGATAGGGTCACCATTATAAGAATTTGACCCATTTGCAATCTTTATTATAAAGAAATAGTTTTGAGAAATTAACAAAAAAATGGTACAAAAAAATTTGATGCACATTTTCAACACAAGGTTTGGATATGAGGCAGACAACTTAAGCTAATAGAAAATATGCATATAACCAGATAATTTTAGTGTCACTGTAGATTACAGTAGACCTGGGAAGTAGTTAGAGGAAGGTTTGCGTAAAAAAGATAAAAACCATTCACTCATTATGTGAGTACATGGTTAATTATGGCATGTGTTTTTTATCAGCTTTTTCAGTTGATTATCATTGCAGCTTTTGGTAATTTATAGAAAGTCTTAGCAGAAAATAGGAGGAGCCATAATTTAATATTAGTCATTGATTTACTGCCATGACCAACAAATTTGTTTAGTTATTTTATATCTATATAATAGTAAGGTCATGTTGAAGTGACTCTTCCAAAAATGAAAAAAAATAATTTTGGACAAAGTTTAACATGATGTTAGAATTAATATGTCTTTAGGTTTCCTGATTAGAAAATGGGTTTTGTTTTTCCCCAAAATGCTATATAGTTGTTTGAATTTCTTCACAAATTCTTTTTGTAGCTGACAATAAAAAATGAATTTTCATTTAATATTAGTTTACTTCATTTATGAACCTACAAATTGTCGCACTGACCTCCTCTCTAGAAAGTGTACCATCCTTGTACAATCTGTCAAGGTCAATTAATAGGTCATGAAGCAGATCATAGCTCAAAGGATGTTCCATATGTTTTCTGCTGTATGCCTGCCAACGACTGAAAAATAATAAAGTTGTATTACAACTGAAGAATATCATTTTAAAATGTTTAATCTACTCACATAGAAATGCAAAGATTAATTCTTTGATAATTCTCACTCATTTAGAGATATTATATAAAAATTATCTCACTTAAAATCTAAATGGTCTCAATTGATTTTTTAAAATTGTTATGCTGTTAATTTGAAACAAATATTATTTATTAACTTAACTTGCTATTTACAAAATAAATTTTTTAAAAATCTTGTTAAATCTAAACTCATTTTCTAATAATCTAATTTTAGTTGTTTGAGCCCATGAGAAAAAAATAATAACTTCATAATTTATTTACTTAAATTTGTGTTGTTTTGTGGTAAAAATATGTTAAAAAATTAGAATTAATCAATTATAATGCTTTTACCAAACAGCCTGTTGTACTTCAGTGACATCTCCTTGGATGGCATGTTGGTGCAAAATGGTCTTAGCCACTTGGGGCAAATCTCCTGTCCATTTGTAAGAGGCATCCTGAAACAGGAGTTGTTGTTTTTTTTTGTTTTGTTTATTTCAAAATTTAAACTCAGAGGCTAATTCTTAGATTTTTTTTATTTATAAAGAGATCAAATTACTTCAAATTAATCAATGATTTAAAAATTTTGAATGATTAAATTTGTAGGCAAAAATGGCATGTCCAATAAGAATGATCTACGTAATGGGGAAAAAAAATTGAATAAATACAAATAAAAGTGTACTTGTATATCACTCATCTAAAATTGATTAAAAAATTTACAAAATTTTTTATAACATTTAAAATAAACTTAATATAAAAATGGGAAATAAGATTCGTCCAAATGTTTAATTTATTAACTATAGTCTCATTTATTTTATTTTTAGAGCACATGACTTTAATACTAAAAATGCTAGTTACTTTAACTTCAAATTAAACCTGAGATATTGATGCTAAATTACCCTTGTTAAATCTTACATTGTACTTTCTGAGTTCATACTCAATAAAGATGCACATAAGGTCCTCGTGCTGTCTCACGTCAGTCCAGTTGTCATCTTCTGGTATTCCCCTGTCTTCCCTCGTAGCCAGACTAAGCTTCAAGTGGATTTCTCCCTGAATGTTGGATTTAGAGGAGCGCCCTTCAAGTTTATACCAATGGCTAAGCCCCGTGGAGGGAAGATCCTGTCAGAGGAGATTAATAGGGATTAATTATCTACAAAATATTCACACACACAAAAAAAAACAACAAACAACAAAAAAAAACAAAAAAAAAAACAAAAAAAACAACAAAGGTTGGGAGTACATCAAATAAGGTAATATTGTCAGTTGGGTTCAGTTTAGAATGAGTTTCAAGGCTCCTAAAAGTGATTCAAGTTGTTTTAAAATAAACTTTATGTGATCGAAGTCTGTTAAATAAAATAATTATTTTAAGGTGATGAAATAATGGTGGACTCACTTCTTGACTAATTCTATTTGATTGTTTTTTAAAAATAAAAATTAATTTTGAAATATAACATTTTCAAATTAGTTAAATTATTATAGTTAAATATAAATTTGTAAAACATTTGTTATAACATTTGTATTCCCATAGCTCACAGTAACGCCTGAATAAGACCTAACACAGGGAATGGGATATGGTTGTTTTAATGAAGATCAGAATACTTAAATTTAGTAACTCACATCAAGGGGAATGTTGACACAACCCAGGAAATCATCTATACTGTTGTCATCTTTAGACCTGGCTGACTGCGCCACCTGTTTGAAGAACCTCCCAAGTCCCTTGAGACCAGAAACTTCATTCAACTTCTTGGCTGCTTCCACAACCGAGAACTCTTCATCATGGTCCCTGAACCATTGAAAAAGTCGATGTTTTAATTTTGTTTAAATATTTTCATCATCATTCAGGTTATTTGCAATTCAATAAATATATTAGCTGCTGTTACATGATCTATATAGTATATATAAATAAAAGTATGCATGTATGCATGTCCGTTATAGCCTACTAAACAATTCATCCCATTGCCATGATACTTTGGAAGATTGTTTTGTAGTGCTCAAGGGAATGTAACTGGCTAATTTGTCTTTAAAATGTTGTTTTTTGCTTACAAGAGCTCTATAAAAATTAGTTTAAGTATTAGCTTCTGTCTTAAGTCTAAATGAATAGATCTTAACCAAACATGGTACATAAATACTTGAGAGCAGTTTTTAAAAAACTGCAATGCCCTAAACTCATTATGTCCATTTCTACGTTGCCGGGGGTCCCAAATGTCTTTTTATTAAGATTTCATTCCCTATTCAATGTGATAAGATGTTGAGAAATATTGGCAAATAGATCAATTTTGAAATTGATTAGCTAACATAGGTGTTTCTAAAATAAAATCTTGCACCGAATTTGCCAACAACGTTAATTGTGAATGGCTTTGTATGTTTACAGAACTAGTTGTATTTATTGTAAATGAAGTAGAAAAGCAATACTCTTCCTTCAAGTCATCCTTATATTGAAATCGCACATACACCATTAGACTTTCCCAAATTGACTGACGAACATCCTACAAGAGAGCCGGCGGTGAGATCACAGGCGCTATGATGTCACCCTCACGGTGACAATTTGATAGATTCTCTTGTTGGTTCTCAAAGTTATGGAAAACTGAATAATTATAATGAGATATAATTTTAATTTCTTGATAACTTCCGTGGACCGGCGGCTGATGGTCCACGGACCGGCGGCTGATGGTCCACGGATCGGCGGCTGATGGTCCACGGACCGGCGGCTGATGGTCCACGGACCGGCGGCTGATGGTTGCACCGGTCCGAGGACCACTATACTGAGACGACCCGTTTCAATGACGCCGCCTATGGATAGTTCTGTTTGTTATCATATGCAAACACTGCTTGTTTCAGGGATACGATTGTATTTCCAGCTCCTTATATCTTAACATTTAGCTGATTTAGATTATTTTTTTAATGTGTAATAAATATGAGGATTAAAGACGACTCAAGAAAAACAACAACAAAAAACAAAACAAAAAAACCACGAACATTTGTCTGCGAGCAAGATACAGCCATCAAAAGAGCCACATCTGGCTCGCGAGCCATGGTTTACCCACCCATGGTTTACGACATCTGCGCGAATATGTTTGTATAAATTTCAGTTATTTTAAAAAATTTAGATATAAATACAGGGAGTTTTTAAAAAATTAAGTGTGTTGTAATTTTTTTCTTTACGTAGTCTATTTATTTTTAAAAAACTTTTCTATTACATTAAGGGGCACCATATTCACTTCACCTAGGGGCTCCTATTCCCTAGAGCCGGTCCTGATGTTGTATTGCACTGCTCAGCAGATTAAACAGGTTGTTATTTAAGGCTTTGAGTGAGTGAACCTCCATTTTTTAAGAACTTTAATGTTAGTACATTGGTGAAGTTTCTGCGCATTCTTTTTGAACATGACTTTCTTTGAACTTGCGGCTTGATGTCAATTGTGAAACAGAAAACCACCCACACTTTCATGGCCATAAAAGGAGGCGATAAAATAGTGTCGGGTTTATGAATAATGAATACGTAAACGATAATTCCATAGCAATATTTTTCGACAATTAGATCTACTTCGTAAAGGTGGTAAATGATATCTTTCGATGATTCAAGTTTTCGTTTTGACAAGATTTAAAAGTCTTATTTCGTGTGGTACTTCTAAAATATTTCAGTGACAAAACAAGTGTACCCTTAGGGGCCGTCCATAAAGAAAGTACGTCACGCTCCAGAGAGGAGAGGGGATGTAAGAAAATGTGACAGTTTTTAACAGANTTTTTTTTTTTTTTGGGGGGGGGGGGTTCCAAGATTTGTGACAGTTAGTGACAGTTGGGGGAGTTAAAAATTGTCAAAATTAGCGTGACATACTTTATGAATGGCCTCTAAGGGTAAGATCTAGTGTTGACGGGGCCAAACAGTTTACTCTAACTGCATATCTTCAACTGACTCACACGCCTTACGATGTCTTCAAAGGAGTTTCTCATGTTTGTTGGGACAATGGTCAAATGTAATAGCTTGCCCTGGGCGCCAATTTAGGTATCAGGGTCATGTACCAGTGACCAGTTCTATTCAACACAAAGTCAAACGAGTACGACTTTCATAGTCGGTCATCCGGGCTCTGACAGACAACTCTGTTGGCAATTAAGCCACTGTGATAAATAAGACGGAGCAATGATTTATCATTCTTTGGAGAAGACGTGAGGGGTGTTCCTTACTGTGAAACCAGGGGAAAAAACTCTCCCGTCGAAATGGCCCTGGGGATAAATTACTTCCTTTCTCAAAGAGCGGGAAAAAACTGAAGAACCGAGAAAAAAAAAAAAAGGAGATCATTTAGAGGAAACAAAAGGAAACAGAATGAAGGCCTGTACCCCAAAATAGAGCTGAAAATTGACTAAAAACACGAAACAGGCGAACAACTCTCATGAAATTACAAAATAATGGCCACCAATTTTTTTGTCAGCTTGATAAAATCATCAGGAATTTAAAAACTTTAAAAAAAAACTTTAACAACAAAAAAAATTCCCATCATCCCGAAGCATCGCAAAAAAAAATAAAAAAAATGAAAATTAATTACAAACAGTACAAGGTCACGTTCAAGGTATGAGCGATTTTGATTGGTTAGGAACATTGGTCGTATAATGTCAGCTGCATAGTTACAAATAGGAATAACTTGAGAATGGTTTCAAAGTTTAGTACAACAAAGAAACGAATGCGAGCGTGTAAAGCAGTTGTATAGGGGCCGTCCATAAATGAAATCACGCAGCTGGGGAGGAGGGATTCAAACATTTGTGACGTCAAATCTAAACGTGCAACTTTAAATAAAAGTTTCAGTTAAATATTTAAATGCTTACAATGTATTTAATGAAGTTATAAATAGCTTCACGTGTGTTAAGATTTTAGAGTTCCGTACTACAATAAATACGCACTTAAGCAATAAAGTGATTTGAAATATTCTCATTTTCAAATAGGAAATTCGATTGTATAGGGGAGGGGGGTGCAACAAAGCTTTATGATGTAATATTTTATGGGGCGGTGCCTAACTTTTTGTGATGACAGCGTGTGACCAGGGGAGATGGGGGAAAATCGGCTAAAATTGTGAGACGTCATTTATGGGCGGCCCCTTAGCCGCGATTTGGCATAAGACTAAGTCTCTTAAGGCCTTGGCTAATACCTGGGCAACCTGCCTCATCTGCTGAGCAGTACCATGCAACACTGTCTCCACGTGGGACTCTTTTGCCTCCCTAAACTCCCCGGCGGGACAAGAAGTTAACAGGTGTAGTACCGTTTCAGAGGCTAGGCTGCAATGACGGCAGATCGAGTCCCTGTTATGGTATAGCCTGCTGAAATATAATTTAGTTGGGCGGTGGTCTGTTCGCATTTGAGTCAACAAGCTGTGATGTATCATGTATGAGACTCAAACTTCCCCACTGGTCTGATCGGCATGGCCTGGGCATGTTAGTGAATACCCCCCCCCCCCCCAGGCAGTCATATTGTCAGCCCACTCCTGGTACCACTTGTTCCTAAAGTGGTCCATTAGCCATTTCTTTGCCCAGAGATAAGTGACTGGGACGTCTGATTGGGGTTGGGCTACCCCGGTTTTTGCCAGGCAGTCTGCTTTCTCATTGCCGTGAACATTCACGTGGCTCGGGATCTACTGCATTGTCACCTTACCCCCGAGTCTTTCGAGCTTACCCACGTCACCCAAAATCTAGCATGAACTAAAATCCTTGTGAAAGATGTTTTTTTCCTTCAAAATATGGATGTGACCGCAATCAGACTTTTATAAGAAAATTTGTTATTTAAACAAGGTATATGATTTGTGTTGTTTTGTGACGTCCTGTCAGGCCTACTAATATACTAAACTAGATTGTACCGGGGCGCCGTGGCGCCTGCGGCGCCCACTTTTTTTTAAGGCGCCTACGGCGCCAACCTTTTTCAAAAGCCCAACTAACTTGTACTTTTTTTTGATAAATACGAAATATTAAACTTTCTGAAATGTACGCAAAGCATTTAATAATAGGGGTTGTATTTTGCGCACCGATGCACACCAAACAATGACGTCATCATATTAAATATTTTTACAGCGCTAATCACCACACGATTTTTCAACTAACTGCTGTAGACTGTTGTACATCGCTCCTCAGCGTTCCACATCCAGTGAGTGACTTGGACTATTATATTATTTATAATATATTTTTGAAAGATGTATTCATGTACTTATGTGTAGAACTTGTTGCCCATGGGCTTCTAATACACATATGTCTTAATTGTGGCCCACGGACCTTTAATACACATGTGTCCTAATTGTGGCCCACGGACCTCTAATACACATGTGTCTTAAATATGGCCCACGGACCGCTTATGATCCAGAACATTTATCAACTTACGATCGTAAAGACCCCTGTATTAATAGCTGAAATATAAAGTTCTTACTGAAATCCATGCTCAACACTCCCAATTGGTGGTTATTTGTGGCGTGTGACTAGGCTGCGCTCCTTGGTTGGGCAATGACGTAATCAAACATTATCCTCACCCGCCTTTTATGGCTCGTCGGTGCTGAAAAATCTCTCACTTAAGGTGTGTGGAGGTATTTGGGTGGGGAAAATCAGAATTTTGGCGTTCCCGACCAGATGGAGACGGGTTAGATTCCAGAAGAGAAGTAGTTTTAAGTTATTTATATATATGGATGGCATATGTCCGTCTACGAAAGACAATAGATTTATCTTTATTATTTGCAGCTCTTGGTGTGGCTGATGAGACCAATTCTTGAGTGGCAGTCTCTTCTGCATGTCACACACACGAATGGAGCGGGGCAGTGCTGCCTGGCCTTTCTCCTCGCTCTTTTTTCAACTGCTTCTTCCCTAGTTTGCTCATCTGCTCTTAGTGATTCCTCTTTCACTATAGCTTACCACGTGGTCCTATCCTCAGCCAGGTTTTTCCAGTTTTGTATATCAATGTTTGCTACTTTCATGTCTCTCCTGCATATGTCCGTGTATTTGACACATAGCCGACCAACCGACCTTTTCCCTGTCGCCAGCTCGCTGTATAGCACATCTTTGGATATGCGACCAGTTTGCATTCTCTTGACGTGTTCAAGCCAACGGAGGTGTCTTTAGCTTAGTATGGCTGGAATGCTGCTCATGCTTGCTTGAGCCAGGTTCTCTGTGTTGTGACTTTCTCTTGCCATTTTATATATAGATCCAACAATATCAGTCGGTGTTGTAATTTTTAAATTATTATTTAATTTATTATTAATTATAAATATTTGTTTAGTAATTAATCGAAAACATTTTGTAACACGTTTCCTCATATCTTAATCGCTATTTTAATCGATACAATCTTTTGCCGATTAATCGAGAAATTAATCGTTAATTTCCTCAGCCCTAATATTTACGCATTTGTAAAATTCACTCACAGTTGGTGGGATACCTCTTCGTCTATTGCCAATATAACCACGAGCAATTGCTCTACTAAGAAGAAAAGTGCAAATAGCAGAAGGATTATGCAGTAGTGCGTGCTAATTGTACCGGCCTGTACCTAAGGGCATGTGCAGAACCTAAAAAGTCATTGTCTGGATGCGTTCAAGAATGAATAACATTGTATTTTTCTCTATATTCTGCTGTCTCCCCATCTATACTTAATGCTGCTATATTGCCATGAAATTTAATAGACCCGTGGGTTGAGATTTCTTTTGAGTTGAATGTTAACTGACTAACGTGTCTCGGTTTTATTATACGCCCACTCCCTCAATTTACTCACATGTGGAACTGTTTTCTGATGAAAATATCATTCCATTATTAGTTCGTTTGCTACTCTTAATGATTTCACATTGCTCTGTTACCATATTATAATTGTTTTTACAATCATGAATGTCATTTTATAATACTAAAATATGTTGCATCATACGTAACTTATTATTAATGTGGAGAACTTAATGCAATGTGTTGTAGTATCTAACTTGTCTCCTTCCAAAGTACAAAATCAGACAAGTGTTAATGGCGTAAGCTCTCACCCCACCCCATGCAAGAAACACATAGACACTTTATCTCATGTTAGATCTGTATAAGATTTTTTTTCGGGGGAGCTAAAAAAATCTCATCATCTCCATTTAAAGCTGACATTTATTTATTTTGTTCACTTAACTAGATGGTACAGTACCCCGGCCTACGGCTGGGCTCTCAGCGCTTTACAAACATGTTCAACAACTACACAAAACACAGCGCAATCTAAATCATCCGAAAAATAGTTACACACCTCATCGAGATCAGTGCACCTCATCGAGATCAGTGAACCTCATCGAGATCAGTGCACCTCATCAACATCAGTGCACCTCATCAACATCAGCACACCTCATCAAGATCAGTGCACCTCATCAAGATCAGTGCACCTCATCAAGATCAGTGCACCTCATCCAAATCAGTGCAGCTCATTGAAATCAGTGCACCTCTACAAAATCAGTGCAGCTCATCAACATCAGTGCACCTCATCAAGATCAGTGAACCTCATCGAAATCAGTGCACCTCATCAAAATCAGTGCACCTCATTAAGATCAGTGCACCTCATCAAGATCAGTCTACCTCATAGAGATCAGTGCACCTCATCGAGATCAGTGCACCTCATCAAGATCAGTGCACCTCATCGAGATCAGTGCACCTCATCAAGATCAGTGCACCTCATCAAGATCAGTGCACATCGTCAAGATCAAAGCACCTCATCAAGATCAGTGCACCTCATCAAGATCAGTGCACCTCATCAAGGTCAGTGCACCTTATCGAGATTAGGGCACCTCATCGAGACCACTGCACCTCATCAAAATCAGAGCACCTCATCAAGATCAGTGCACCTCATCGAGATCAGTGCACCTCATCAAGATCAGTGCACCTCGTCAAGATCAAAGCACTTCATCAAGATCAGTGCACCTCATCAAGATCAGTGCACCTCATCAAGGTCAGTGCACCTTATCGAGATTAGGGCACCTCATCGAGACCACTGCACCTCATCAAAATCAGTACACCTCATCGAGATCAGTGCACCTCATTGAGACCCTTGTTCCTCATCAAATCAGTGTTCCTCATCAACATCTGTTCGGCTCATTAAGATCAGTGCACCTCGTCAAGATCAGTGCACCTCATCAAGATCAGTGCACCTCATCAAGATCAGTGCACCTCATCAAGATCAGTGCACATCATCAAGATCAGTGCACCTCGTCAAGATCAGTGCACCTCATCAAGATCAGTGCACCTCATCAAGATCAGTGCACCTCATCGAGATCGGTGCACCTCATCGAGATCAGTGCACCTCATCAAGATCAGTGCACCTCATCAAGATCAGTGCACCTCGTCAAGATCAAAGCACCTCATCAAGATCAGTGAAAATTATCAAGATCAATGCACCTCATCAAGATCAGTGCACCTCATCGAGATCAGTGCACCTTATCAAGATCTGTGCACCTCATCGAGATCAGTGCACCTCATTAAGATCAGTGCACCTCATCAAGATCAGTGCACCTCATCAAGATCAGTCTACCTCATCGAGATCAGTGCACCTCATCGAGATCAGTGCACCTCATCGAGATCAGTGCACCTCATCAAGATCAGTGCACCTCATCAAGATCAGTGCACCTCATCAAGATCACAGTGCACCTCATCAAGATCAGTGCACCTCATCAAGATCAGTGCACCTTATCGAGATTAGGGCACCTCATCGAGACCACTGCACCACATCAAAATCAGTGCACCTCATCGAGATCAGTGCACCTCATTGAGACCCCTGTTCCTCATCAAATCAGTGCACCTCATCAACATCAGTGCGGCTCATCAAGATAAGTACACATCATCAAAATCAGTGCACCTCATCGAAATCAGTGCAGCTCATCGAGATCAGTGCACCTCATCAAAATCAGTGCACCTCTTCGAAATCAGTGCAGCTCATCGAGATCAGTGCACCTCATCAAAATCACTGCAACTCATCAAAATCAGTGCACCTCATTAAGATCAATGCATCTCATTAAGATCAGTGCACCTCATCCATATTGGTACACCTCTTCGAGATCAGTGCACCTCATCGAGATCACTGCACCTCATTAAGATCAGTGCACCTCATCGAGATCAGAGCACCTCATCGAGATCAGTGCACCTCATCAAGATCAGTGCACCTCATCGAGATCAGTGCACCTCATCAAGATCAGTGCACCTAATCGAGATCAGTGCACCTCATCAAGATCAGTGCACCTCATCGAGATCAGTGCACCTCCTCAAGATCAGTCTACCTCATCGAGATCAGTGTACCTCATCGAGATCAGTGCACCTCATCAAGATCAGTGCACCTCATCGAGATCAGTGCACCTCATCAAGATCAGTGCACCTCATCAAGATCAGTGCACCTCCTCAAGATCAGTGCACCTCATCAAGATCAGTGCACCTCATCGAGATCAGTGCACCTCATCAAGATCAGTGCACCTGCTTAAGATCAGTGCACCTCGTCAAGATCAGTGCACCTCATCAAGATCAGTGCACCTCATCAAGATCAGTGCACCTTATCGGTGCACCTCATCAAGATCAGTGCACCTCATCAAGATCAGTGCACCTTATCGAGATCAGTGCACCTCATCAAGATCAGTGCACCTCATTGAGATCAGTGCACCTCATCGAGATCAGTGCACCTCATTGAGACCCCTGTTCCTCATCAAATCAGTGCACCTCATCAACATCAGTGTGGCTCATCAAGATAAGTACACATCATCAAAATCAGTGCACCTCATCGAAATCAGTGCAGCTCATCGAGATCAGTGCACCTCATCAAAATCAGTGCACCTCATCGAAATCAGTGCAGCTCATCGAGATCAGTGCACCTCATCAAAATCACTGCAACTCATCAAAATCAGTGCACCTCATTAAGATCAATGCATCTCATTAAGATCAGTGCACCTCATCCATATTGGTACACCTCTTCGCTTGTCCGCCGTTACATCAGAGCTGAGCCTTAGACCTGGTTTAAATGTAGACCTGACATGGGCATCAAACTTCAACACACTGAGATGCACTGAGATGCAGTTTAAACTCATGACTTACCAAATATCCAAGTGGAGGCGGTCGCTGTGAACATCATCAAGATCACTAGGGACAGGCAAGAAGCAAAAATAGAATTAGTTTGTCGTGAGTATGTCAAGTTTAATATCATGCTACATATACCCCCAAGTAAAAACACAGATAATGAATAAACTATTAAAACGACATTAATAGCACTTATCTACCTAAATTCAGCAGCTTTAGTTTTTGGTAACGTTATTTTTAAAATGCAGCACAAACACCAAGTAGTAATAAAGCCATACAGATACTATGATAAGATTAAAGAATCTGTCCATAAAAACATTTCACCCCCTCCTCCTTTGGTGAAGACTAATTTCCTGCATTCTAGACAATCAAGTTGACTGTGAACCATCTTCTCGACACGAGAAAGAACGTTCTTATTTTTACACTTCAATAACGCTTATTGATTATTTTATTGTACCAGGTTTTGGTGCAAGATTTTTTTTTTAAATTGATTTGACTATCTCTCTGTTCTTAACATTCCCTATTTTCAATAATTCAATTCATCGATAAATTAAGAATTTACGAGGCCCACTCATCACAAAGACAGACTACAAACCTACCCCCCCCCCAATTTAAATCATTAAAAATAAAAGTATTAAAATCTAATACGTTAACCTTAACAAATAACTCTAATCTTTTCACGATTCGGTTTTATGCCTTTACTCACAATCGAAATTTCTCGTTCCACACGGGGTTTAGCGTGTTTGGTTTAACCTGCGTTGTTTTAATTAACTTGGCGGGCAGCAGATCTCGGACCACGGCGTTCTTCGTCTTTTTCCGTAAGGAGAATTTCTTTGAGTTGGCCTGATGGTGGCGACCTTTCTCACTGCGAGGCTTGCCCGTCTCTTCGTCTGATGACATGCCGGCCCCGGAGTCCACGTCTGCTTGAGGGCCTGGCATGATTCCCAGCATGCAGTAGGGATCGCTGAAACCTGAATCAAATGCGAACAATTATTTTGGAATGAAACGTTAAAAAATATTTATATAAAAACTTCAGATAACAGATCCCATTGGGACACACGCGAGCTTTCCGCACCTGCTTTAGGTGAGATGAGAATAAGGGTTATTTTTAAAAATATGGAACGGCATCAAGCGTCAGAAACAAAGACTTGAAAAAGAGAAGATACGTCTATTTCTGATAATTAAATGTCAGGCTGACCTTTTTTATTTAAAGAGATCAAAAAAGCTACACCAAAACGCCCCCCCCCCCTTTTTAAAGATACAATTATGTTCTTCTACAGAGCAAAATAATTTTAGCGCCAAGTACACAAAGAAATCGGCTTTACCTTTTAGCTGATATTTTAAAAAATAAATCCTCCCTGATGACGCATTAAGTTCTAAACCATGTGACATGGTAGCGTGCACCCATTATTTAGCACCAAAATAGCAGCCATTTTTTTATTATCCTATTAGCCCGAATGTGAATTGTGAAATCCAACCTAAGGGAAAGTTCCATAAATATTTATGAGCAGCCACTGAAGCAGCCGTTACTGCAAGAGGCGGGTTATAACTTCTGATAGCCGTTTTATCTTCATTGTATATAGGATCTTATGAGGGGGGATTAAACAACTTGCAGAGTTTAGTCATGTAAGAGGGTGGGTGAATCTTAGCTAGTCCAGGGCACATGACTAGTGTTTTCTGCGTACAATAAGAATCTTAGTTTTGCCACCCACAACAGAGTGCATATTGAATTTCACAATGACGGTGAACAAGCATCAAATTAAATGTATAATGAAACTTCGTGTTACTTTGCATCCAATACTCTACGGCGGACAAAATCATGAAAAAAATTGATTAAGCCATTAAAAATGGAGGGTGCAATAGTAACCTGCAAAAAAACACCACAACAAAAAGTCCTGGGTCAGTGAAAAGGATGAGGGAAAAAATGAATAAAAAAAAAAAAAAAATTAAATCCCATTACAAAATTGAAAGCGTTACATTAAGACTGAAAGGAGAGTCATACAGATGACGATGCAATGTTGATCCTTTAGATGTCAAATGTCGTAAATGTCAAGGTAATGATAGATTGGACGGCTGGGTTAACCCTGAGAAAGACATTCAGAGACATTCCGTCATTCAGTTGATGGTGATCTCGCTATGCATGAGACAAGTAAATAAATAAATTGCACTTTGGTTAAATTGCAATTGTAACGTTTGAAAAACTCTCTTTTTTATTAAAAAAAATCGCAAGTATGTTCATAAAAATTGGTGAATGATAGAAGACTGGGTGGGGTGGGAATGTGGACAAGCGAAAAAAAGGAACCTGAGACTCTTCGAAAATATTTTGGACAGCATTGTAATAAAATTGATGCTTACAATTGTTTCTCAGAAAACAACAACTGAACGTCTCCCGATGATAGCAAGTGAACCTGGAAATGACATGTTCTCTGGAATTAGCGCTGACTCACAAAGGGACGAAGTGTATTTATTTTTCACGATTTGACAATATAGTCTTTCCAGTTTCTTGGAATTATAAAAGTCTTTTTGGTGCCGTTAGGTCATTTTGATTAATGGTGTGAAATCGCAACCAGTCATGCAGGATTTGTAAAGGGGGCAATCTCCTGAAACTAACGTGAGGCCGCGTCTTACCAACAGATCATATCATCCGGCTTATATTGATGAATGCAATGGTGAAGGTGTATGGTCGACTTTATTGGTGATAGGTCGAGATGGGGTGACCTCTACGTGATTCGACAGACGAGTAAGGTCGTGGTGTACAATGCGACCTGAAACCGACAAACCCCAGGCTTGGATAGCCGAAGGCCGATGTTAGGTGCTAGTCATATATGATTACAGTCGCTGTACGGATCTTAGGCAAAGCATTTAGATGCAATTCCGATGATGAAAACCAAAGTACCCGTTGAGGGTCGGGTTACTCCGAAGCGACCGTTTCGTCCCCCTCAATTAACTAGCAACGCTGTTGAGCGGTGCCGGTTTAGGGCCAGGAGCGCCAGTACGGAATAGCAAAAGGTACCGCTAGGAAACGCTTTTGGTCGCCAGCTCTGAGGAAACCTTCCGGTGGGGGTTAAACCCTAGTTAGGTCAGTGATGATCCCCACGCTTTGCGGCGATCTAAACTATATAGACTCGTAAGCTTTGCCGTGGTGGCGCCAAAGTGATACTATGTTGATATCGAGTCACAGTAGGGAAATTCCACACCTCCCTCGGGAGGCACACTTTAGTGGGAGGCGTTTTCGGCCCAGTGCCCTGGACGCCCAGGCGGCCGTTTGTAGCAGTGACCGCTCCGGGGGGGGGGGCTTCTCAGTCTTTACGTCCCTTAGGGGGCCAGAGGGCTGAGGGGGTTTTCCGGGAAGCCCCATGAAGAGCGCAGGCTCGGGACTGCTGATTTTCTTCCACATGTAGGATTGGTGATAGGTGAATGAAATGTTGACAGGTGACCGTTTCGGTGATTGTCGATTGTATTTAGTGGCTTATGTGCATAACCCGCCAGGATAAGCAAAATTGTTTGAAATGTTGCAATATCAGATTTAAATATAGATATATAATATATCCATACATCCATCAGGTTACATGCCTAGAGGCGTTGACGGTCCCTGTCTTTGGTATTGCCCATCAGCTCCGCTGGTGATTGTGCCCCATGCCATCTTGTCAGCCCGTCCAGCATCTTTTCTCTCCGTCTGCCTCGATCCCTTTTGCCCTCTATCTTTCCCGTTGTTACTGTGTGTTCTAGTTTGCCTCGCTTCATAATTTGTCAAAAAAATTTAGATTGTCTCTTTCTAAAGTTAGACATAAGTTTTCTTTTCTGGCCTTCTTCATTCAGAACTTGTTCGTTACATCTCTTCTCCGTCCATGGTAATTTTAACATTCGTTTAAAGAACCACATTTCACAGGCTTCCAAACGTTTCTGTAGTTCATTGGTGATTGATTGTCCAGCCCTCACACCCATTAAATAAAACTGGTTTGACATAACACTGAATCACTCTTTTCCTCACTTCCATTGATATGGATTTGTTGGTCAGGAGATTTTTCATTTTATTGAATACTGATTTCACTTGTGCTAGTCTGCTTTTTATCTACATTGGGTCAACATTGGAGTCAACACTAAACGGATACAAGTGACTTTAGTCTAATCTCATTGGAGTCAACACTAAACGGATACAAGTTTTTTCAGTCCAATCTCATTGGAGTCAACACTAAACGGATACAAGTGACTTCAGTCTAATCTCATTGGAGTCAACATAAACGGATACAAGTGACTTCAGTCCAATCTCATTGGAGTCAACATAAACGGATACAAGTGACTTTAGTCCAATCTCATTGGAGTCAACATAAACGGATACAAGTGACTTTAGTCCAATCTCATTGGAGTCAACACTAAACGGATACAAGTGACTTCAGTCTAATCTCATTGGAGTCAACACTAAACGGATACAAGTGACTTTAGTCTAATCTCATTGAAGTCAACACTAAACGGATACAAGGGACTTCAGACTAATCTCA
This sequence comes from Radix auricularia, assembly GCA_002072015.1. Taxonomy (NCBI): domain Eukaryota; kingdom Metazoa; phylum Mollusca; class Gastropoda; family Lymnaeidae; genus Radix; species Radix auricularia. Next base: position 89,810 of record MUZC01004720.1, on the reverse strand, counting down.
TTGAAGTCAACACTAAACGGATTCAAGTGACTTCAGTCCAATCTCATGGGAGTCAACACTAAACAGATACAAATGACTTTAGTCCAATCTATCTCACAATATTGGTCTTTTTTTTTTTTTACTTCACAATGTCAGTGGAGATTAATTATTCAAAACGCACCTGGATGCATATATCCTCGCAATCGATCTATTGGACGACCGACCATGACATTTCTGTTTGATCGGCTAGTATACGCGTCATGTTTTTGTTAAAGGCCCGACCCTTTGTAAACACTGCCCCCGAGAAGTGCCCGGTAACATCATAGGCTTACTAAACGCAGTTGTCTTGTCCCTTTGACCACCCCCACCCACCCACACACACACAATGCCAGCATTGTTTGAACCAGTCTCGCCTTTTTTTTTTTCAGCTGACTCCGATGACGAATGATTGCGGTGTCCGTGCCGTTCATCTGCCTGCCGTGGAGATTAGTCCTCCGACAAGGTGCATCGCTGTGTAGACATTGCGAGGACCTGTGATTGGCTTATGCGGGGGTAGGGATGGCGGGGTGGAGCAGTTGATGCTTTCTACTTGTCATGTTGGATTAATTAGGCGAGGAAGGAAAAAAACAATAAACTCCGATGTAGAAATCAATGAAAAGCAAGCCGAGTCAACGACGCCAGGAAATAACAAGTTCTCATTTCACTCGACTCTTAAACAGATCAATTTCTCTTGACCAGGAAAACCATAAGAAGTTCTAGTTCATCATAGAAATTTTGATGCAGAGCTCCATTACGCTGCTTCAAAAAATAATTAAAAGTGGTATGTTCACTTTTTTGTGTGTGAGGGAATAGAGGGGAAAAGCGGCTTCTGTTGTTAACTTACAACATGCTGTTTTTCTTCAAAATACATATTTTTATTTTTGGAAAAAAAATTAAGATTTATTATAATGAATAAAGAAATAAAAAAGCATGCCTTAATATTTTTTTCAATGGTTTTTAAAAAATCATGCATTTAAGGGTGAAGTCTGACGACCTATTTCATTTGGTTGATCTTTAGCAGGCGTAGTGAAATCAGAATCTCACTGGTTTTGAGGGCAGGCACCCTTTCTATAAATAATTATAGAATCAATGAGAGCAACAGTCACCTAACTGCAGCTCGCGTGTCGCATGAGGCTTGCAACAGTCACCTAACTGCAGCTCGCGTGTCGCATGAGGCTTTTCTGTGCTTACATTGCGGCCCGCGAACAATTTAAGAAATTAAAACTAAAATATTAAAAATATTTTTTTTTAAAAATCTTGAACGAAAAAAAGGTTAAAAATAATATAAGCTTGATCTGAAATAAGTAAAAGTAAGAGTGATCGCTTAGTTAAAGTTGAGATGTTTAAACAGCAGACGATACTTTGTGTTTTCAGCATAGAAGGGGTCACTTCAACAAGGGAGGTTATTTCATCTATGGAAAGTAAAGGCCTCTGACAGAACGTCGCACCAAACTACTTGCTAGCAAACAGATTTAAAGAAACTTGGGAGATCAAAGGCTTCTCAGCACAATCATAAAAATTGATATTGACTATTTATAATCATGAGTCTATATTAATATATGCCGTGTGTTTCTATTTATAAATTATAAATGTTTTAATTAATTTGTTAATTGTGTAAAAGTAACGTGACGTAACTAGAGGCGTTAGTGGGTTTTTAACGCCATTCGCTAAGTTATTTTTGGCGCCCTTTAAAAAAAAATAAAAATTTAAAAAAAGAGATCAAGCGGCGCCCTTTTGAACTTCCGTAGGCCGGCGCACTTTGCAACTGCCCCATAGCAGAGCCGTTGTTACGCCACTGGACTTAACGCAAAAAATTCTTAGACTGATAGGATTAGTATTAAAAAAATTAAAAGGTTTATATATTAAATTCCTCTAAAATCATTCTTTTTTTTAATTCTTGTGCGCTTAAGAAATCGGTGTACCTGGGCGATAATGGGCGATAAGTAATTAAACCTTTAAGTCAACCGCCCGCAATAAATCATACCACATTTCTTTAGATGTTTTTTAATATTTTTTTTCTGAAAAATAAATCAATACCTGGTAATAGCCATATGGATAACTTTGACCTAAATAAAAGATTATATGTCTATAATCGTGAATGTGTCAAGATGGCCGAGTGGTCAAATGGCGCCAGACTTAAGGTAATACAATACCTTCCCATGATGCATGGGTTGGGTGTTCTGGTCCACGAATGTGGGCGTGGGTTCAAATCCCACTTCTGACAAATTTTTTATATATATATTTAAGATCATAATTTTTTAAAATTTAGGTGCTACTTCTTTATTTAGTAGCTATAGAATTTAAAGTTAAAAAAATTTCAATTCTTCAAGTTTAATATTGCAAAATAACATGTAAATGGCAAGAATAAGCACTGGTCACAATCAGACAATGTCAGACAATATAAAATGTAATATTTACTCGAAACATTAAATTACTTTCGATGTTTATGGTTAATAAGTCTAGTCAGACAGGTATCTGGTTACAAGCGAACAAAATATGTCTAAGACTGCAATTATCGGTTATAAGCGAACAAAATATGGGTGAGACTGCAATTATCGGTTATAAGCGAACAAAATATGGGTGAGACTGCAATCAGGCTTATATATAAGTAGAGATATATACTACAAATAGGGTATGTATGGGGCTGACAAGAAGTCACACAACAACGAACACTCGGCAATGACCCCTCTAACGAACAGATAGACAAAACAATAAAACGAATAAAAAATGAAATTAAAACCTAGCAGCAGTGAAATAAAAAGCCAAAGAAAAGCAATCGTGTGTTGTTTTGTAACGTGTTGTCAGACCCACACAGTACTGTATATGGATATGTTATTATATTATTTATTATTAAATAGATACTTTTCATATGTCCTGCTCATAATTGATAATTTATATTGCGCAATACCCCAGAAAAACTCATATTTTATATTAAATTTTAAACACAATTTCCTAATTACAAAAATAATATATTATCATTTAGAGAAATATTTGATTGTTGATTTGTAAAGCAAAGTTTGAAGAGTTCTGTGTTTGGTGAAGTCTTGAAGGCTTAAGTAGTAGGAGTACCATGAATTTGAAAGGGTAGAGTTGTCCATTGATTGGGGTCATAAAAGAGAAATACCTTTCGCCAAAACTTGAGTGTGTTAGAAACGAAAAGAATACTTGGGTCTACAGTTGAGTGAAGCTGTCTAGTGGGTGAGTATACAGAGAAGTTCAGTAAGATAGGAAGGGCATGAGACATAAAAGAAGTTGTGGCAAAGAAAGGACAGCTTGTAATTATAAAGCATACTTTTACAGAGAGTCAATTGAGTGAATATCATAGCGGAGTGATACGGGCTTCTTTCTTTTCATCAATAACTAGCCTGGCAGCTATAGTTTTTAACATTTTGTAGTTTTCCGATGTATTATTTGGCGAACTTAATACTAATATCTATACTATAGTAACTAGTCCGTAGATCGATCACGTAAATGAATGAACGATGGCGTTCGCACAATCTCAGTCCAGTTTGTGATAAACAGAGAAATGAAATTGTTAAACAATTTAAAAATAAAACTTTAATAACTTTAAAAGAGAGATCAATATTGTCTCCCCTCAGGGATAAAACTGTTGATCTTGTTAAAGTCTTGGAGTCCTGGTTAGACGGTTAGACGCGGGTCAGATGTAGAGTTGACAATAAGTGGTTAGACGGTTAGACGCGCGTCAGATGTAGAGTTGACAATAAGTGGTTAGACGGTTAGACGCAGGTCAGATGTAGAGTTGACAATAAGTGGTTAGACGGTTAGACGCGGGTCAGATGTGGAGTTGACAATAAGTGGTTAGACGGTTAGACGCAGGTCAGATGTAGAGTTGACAATAAGTGGTTAGACGGTTAGACGCAGGTCAGATGTAGAGTTGACAATAAGTGTTTAGACGGTTAGACGCGGGTCAGATGTGGAGTTGAACATAAGGAACATTCAAATAAAACATTACGCTAATCGATTAAATTTATTCCTATCTTATTTTGTATAATCTCATCCAACCTAATGCAACATAATGAACGTAAAATAACAAGTCAAACCTAATATGACGTTATCGGCTTGAATACAAATTAAATATTAATTTAAAGTAACCAAGATTTATTCATCGCTAAACAGTGCGCTGGAAACATAAAGGCAGATATTTCTTCTCCACGGTAGTTAAAAAAATAAATGATAGCATAAGTTATCTAGACAGGGTTGCCAAGCAAGAGTCAGATGAAGACATTTACAAAGTCAAGACGATTTCCTGATAAGTTTTTTGCATGATGGAGCAAGTTTGAACAACTTTTTAACTTCGTTCTCCAATGTTATAAAAAACCTAACTTTATGAATATCAAATATGTTTTGTTCTCAATATAGAAACCTATATTATATAAAAAATCACATATTTTCTTTTTGTTGATTGGAATTCGTCATCTCCCTCCCTCCCCCACCTTATAATATGAGTTTAACTCTGTGTTCATGGTTATAAGTCCTAATTATATGACATTGATTTCAATAATGTTTCAACGATTTATTAGTATTGCGGATCGAGATGTCTGAAAATGTCGCGTGTGCCCTTAAAGATCTCCACCGCCACTCTTTGAGCGAGCGTATTAATCGTAAAGTTGTGAATAGATAACACTGCACTTCTTTTATCTTAAAGAATTCAGGCGTGTCATCTAATCGTCTGCATATCAAAGTTTCCTGTGAGGACGGGCATAAAATAAAGTTTATTTGAGTGCGCTCTTTTGATCCTAGAATAACTCAATTAGGGAACAGTTCGCCATAGGCATTGAGACATTAGAGAAACAAAAGTGTAATTCGAGAGACATTTGAATAATTTTCTCTTAGTTTATATCTCCGACATCAGAGCATTCTGATCATGTTACACATGCTCAGAGAGAGGCATCATTAGCGGTATGACTACAAGTAATGAGATGTATGACTACAAGAAATGAGATGTATGACTACAAGTAATGAGATGTATGACTACAAGTAATGAGATGTATGACTACAAGTAATGAGATGTATGAGTACCATGAATTTGAAAGGGTAGAGTTGTCCATTGATTGGGGTCATAAAAGAGAAATACCTTTCGCCAAAACTTGAGTGTGTTAGAAACGAAAAGAAT
>MUZC01004720.1:51827-83660 GCA_002072015.1 Radix auricularia | reverse complement strand
CCCCCCCCCCCCGATTTTACACTTAGAAGAAACTAATTGCCAAAAATTGAAACCAGATGAAGAGCTTAATTAAAATAAAAGTAAGACCTTGACCTGAATTAAAATTGATTTAATCGTTTGAATGATGACATCAGCTAATCCCTCGGTAAAGTTCGGAGGACATCCGCTAATCCCTCGGTAAAGTTCGGCGGACATCAGCTAATCCCTCGGTAAAGTTCGGCGGACATCAGCTAATCCCTCGATAAAGTTCGGCGGACATCAGCTAATCCCTCGGTAAAGTTCGGCGGACATCAGCTAAACCCTCGGTAAAGTTCGGCGGACATCAGCTAATTCCTCGGTAAAGTTCGGTGGACACTCGTTTGACATTAATGTTAAACCAGGACAAAGATGGACACAATGAAAACTCGAATTCCAGAAGTGATTGTATTTACTTGTTGTTATATATAAACTGTATGATCCACAGAAGATGGAATTTGTGGAGACGTCGATGATGATGATGATGAGAGGCAGAGAGAGAGAGAGACAGAGAGAGAGTGGGAGGGAGATAAAGAAACAGTGCGGGGTGGAGAGAGAGCAAGAGAGAGAGAGGTATGAGAAAGAGGGAGAGAGAAAAACAGTGAAAGAGAAAGAGTGAGGAGAAAGAAAATGAAAGAGAAAGAGGGAGACAAAGCGAAGGAACATACACAGAGAGAGAGAGAGAGACAGAGAGAGAGAGAGAGAGAGAGAGAGAGAGAGAAAGAGAGAGAGAGAGAAGATTTTCTATCAACTCGCTTACTCTCCTAAATCAAAACAAAAGCCTTGTGCAATGTCCAGCGAATTAGACACCATCTTTACAGTGTGACAAATGCAGCCATTTGTACAATTACTTTAGCTAGAATCACAATATATACATGACGGATCAGCAACTAGTTTAATAAAACTTCATTGGAAAGTTTAAATGAGATGCAATTAATTTTAAAAGACATAATTTCTGTTAGTATCTATTAATTTACCGTGCATGCTAAAACTCAGTTGTTATTTCATACCATTGTCGATTATGTGCTAATATTGAAAAATGTAATTAAAGAACATAAGTTTGGCAATTTTTGCAAGCTTTTTATGGCCTTAAATAGTGTTTTCTCAAAACACTAAGCTATGTTTATGATTTCTGGAACATTTTTGCCTTAAATTAAATTTTTGAAACCCTTCTCTCCAGTAATTTTTGTTGTGGCTACTTTCCTTATGATGATTCAGCATTAAAAAATAAATTATAAAATAAAGACCATGTTTAAATTCGTATTACAAAAAACAAACTACAATGTTAGTAATATATATAGTCTATATAAATTGTTTCTCATGTTAACATATCCAAGCCTTTATAACTATGTTGCAGCCAGTGTAACAAATCTGAATTGATCGTTGTTGGACATTTGTTTAAGAGTATGCTCCTCGATCAAATCAGCTGTAATGGCGCAATTCGAGTTGAAATTAGGTAAGAGGTCATGTCAAATGTCCAGACCATTGTTGTCCGCAATATCATTAGAAGATTCCATGGAAATGCTTTCAGGAGTTGGAAGAAGTGCTTTGAAAAGGGGCTTTCTGATTTCAGAAGATACAAGTTTTTACCAAGAAGTTAGTCACGAGTCTGCGTCATTAGCGGATATTTTAGACCCTCGGGATTCTCAGTTGAAATAAAAAAAACGTTAACTCACCTTAGTAGTAACAGTCATTTTTTAATCAATTAAATTTCTTTTAACTGTATTTTTTAAAGGCGCATTGCTTTAAACACTTTGTGAAATAAACAGGGAAAAAATAATTCTATAGCACGTGTTATATGAGTAATATATTGTCTTTTATTTAAATTGGTTATTTTAATTACGGTCACTTTGGTATAGAGAATATGTACTCACTTTGTCAAGGCGAAGCCTTCTAGATGGTTAACAGAATGCGCTTCTAAACTTCTAGTTTTGTCCGTAATCCCTAATGTTCCCAAATAAATCGCTAATGTTCATTATTCAGTATCTTCTATGAAATTGGAAGTATGAGTTCAGCACCAGTGTTAAAAGCTCTCCAGGAGTTTGACATCTTCGAGTTTACTACTTGAACTTGTTGGCAAAAAGACCTGCTCGTTAACAGATTTGTATTTTTAAGCTCACGCATTGAAGATCTATTCAACTTAAACCCGTGCCTTAGGTTGATCTTATTGCAGTGAACCACACACACACATAACAAACAATAATTGCATTACATTTGTTGAGCTAGACTCAATTTTAAAATTTGAAAATTTGAAAAACGATTTTCCATAAATGAATAGCTGTGAACCGAAACTCTTGTATGGGAAACAGTTATTATTTTTCAATATTAAATCATGCTTACCATCAGCGTCCTTAGCTTCCAGTCCACAGGCTTCAAGTACCGTGACGTTCAGAATAACGATGGGGGGCTGTGGGGAAAAGAACAACAAGGATGTCGTCAGGCCCATAACTTTCATTGAAATGTCACATGATCAAAACACGATAAGATTTCAAACCAAAGGTCTAAAAATAGCAAACAATACAACTGTGCACTACTTTGTAACATATTTACAATTTGATCATTTTTAAGAGCATGATATTCATATCAACATCGATTTTTTTTAAAGGTCTATTATCCTGAAAATTAGATATTCGGTACGGTTTGGTGAACAGTTATAACACATCCTTTATAGGCTCATTAAAATTTGTTAGGAAACTTCTATTATACCGATACTTCTGTTATACGGATACTTCTGTTATACGGATACTTCTGTTATACCGATACTTCTGTTATAACGGATACTTCTGTTATACGGATACTTCTGTTATACCGATACTTCTGTTATACGGATACTTCTGTTATACGGATACTTCTGTTATACGGATACTTCTGTTATACCGATACTTCTGTTATACCGATACTTCTGTTATACGGATACTTCTGTTATACCGATACTTCTGTTAAACGGATACTTCTGTTATACCGATACTTCTGTTATACGGATACTTCTGTTATACCGATACTTCTGTTATACGGATACTTCTGTTAAACGGATACTTCTGTTATACGGATACTTCTGTTATACGGATACTTCTGTTATACGGATACTTCTGTTATACGGATACTTCTGTTATACCGATACTTCTGTTATACGGATACTCCTGTTGAAAGGAAATGTTATGATTTTTTGTGTGTAAAATGTGACATATAGGCAGTGGCTTCACTAGGGGGTGCGATGGGGGCGGGCCGCCATGGGTGACACCATCAGGGGGGTGACACCAAAATGGAAATTTCTGCATGTTCCCGTTATTTAGCACTGGAAAACTCGGAGGAGTTAAATGGGTTAAGTCATGAGGGGGTGACACCATGAGCCACCGCCCCGGGTGACACCAACCACAGTAACGCCTCTGCATATAAGTAATAAAAACACAAGAGGCTAGGGTTTGTTACAAGTTGCAGTAGAGCACTAGTAGAAAGGGGAGAGCATTTGATAACTTTGGGTGTGCGGGGAATGCGTTTTTTTTTTTTTTTTTTTTTTTTTTTAAATTTTAAAATTTATTTGAGGCGTCTGCGATATTTTGAAAGCATATTTCAAAGTGAAAATATTATATTCTGGAGATTGGTGCTGCATAAAAATTGTTTTAAAAATAGTCAAATAATATATTAACTTTCAGCCAAATCCCCAATAAATTTTTTTGATATTTTTCTTGTTGTGTAGGGTGCGGGAGTAAAAGTAAAACGATCTGTATGTTATTTTTACAAACATTGACGCAGAAGTGAGGGAAATTATTGTATTCATTCATGTACAAAAAATAAAAAGTAAATAAGTATGTTTCTATAAATGTCGTAGTACAGTGACGGCGAACCAGTGGCACGCGAGGCACAGTTGGCACGCAGAACCACATGAGTGGGCACGCGACTAAAATCACACTTTCTTAATCACAAATCACAACAAATTGATGCTATGTAATTAAAATAATTTTTTAAAGTCTGTTCTTGAACTTGAACATTTCCCTTACTTACTTATCGCATTATGCCACTGGCATACGGCCTAAGCCTAGATTTCAGATTTTCACATTTTAATATGGAAAAGCTAAACATAATTATATAATTGTTGGTCCAATTTAAGACGTTTCAATTATTGGGCGGGTCATATTATTTGTTATTTGGCAAGGAATTCGTCAAAGTTGAAGCAGCTAGTGTAAGCCAAACGAATTCATTCTTTTGGCCAAGTAACCGTGAATTTTATTACTTTATTTTTTATGTTTTCAGTTTACAGATTTAATAATTTTGAGGTAGCCTATGATCCTACATGTAGAAAAAAGTCATCAGTCCTGAGCTTGCGCTCTTCATGGGGCTTTCCGGAAAGCCCCCTCAGGTCTCTGGTTCCCTAGGAGACGTGAAAGCTGAGAAGCCCCCCGCCCCCAAGCGGTCGCTTCTGAAGCGGCCACCTGAGCGTCCAGGACACAAGGTCAAAAATGACCCCCACTCAGTTGAGCTCCCGAAGGAGGGGGGAATTTTCCCTACATCAATCCGCTACAACTTTAGCGCCCCCGACAAAGTTTACGAGTCTCAAAGGCTACGATCGCTGCAATGCGGGGGATCATCAATGACCTACCTAGGTTGTGACCCTCACTGGAAGGTTTCCTCAGAGCTGGCGTCCGCTGCATTCTTAGCGGTTCTTTTTGCTAATCTACTGGCACTCCTGCCCTAAGCCGTAGCGTTCAGTGGCATTGCTAGTAAATTGAGGGAGGCGAAACGGTCGCTTCGGAGTAACCCGACCCTCAAACGGGGACTTTTGTTTTCATCATCAGCATTGCATCTTGATGCTTTGTCTAGGATCTGTACGTCGACTGTGATCATATGTGACTAGCACCTAACACCAGCGGCTTAGCGTGGGTATGTGCCACCCGGGACAGAACCAAAATGTTCCGCCCCCCTAGAAAAATATGTTAACGCTGTAAAGTAAATGTAAAGTAAAGTTTCATGCTTCTACCTACACGGGGAATAGGAAAATGAGTGATTTTCAGTTTTTATAAAGTTCATATTAGGAAACAATTACATTTGGGCCCTCGACCCCCAGCAAGTTATATTTTAAATGTTTTTTCATCGGCTTCCATCATGGAAGTGTATTTAACAATCACTTAAAGTTTCATGTGTCTACCTACTCGGGAAATTGGAGACTTTGTGATTTTCAATTTGTATAGATCTCATATAAGGAAAAAAAAAGTTTTTGGTACCCCGCAATTTCAAAATTCTTTTACGCCAATTTTTGTTGTGTTCGGGTAAACAACAACTTCCCAAAGTTTCATGCTCCTACCTAAACGGGAAATTAGAGAATTAGTGATGAGTCAGAGAATCAGTAAATCAGTGAGGGCTTTGGCTTTTATTAGTATAGATAAGATATTGAAGTTTTGACGGTTGAAAATGTCACATGCTTTAGGATAGTTCCTATATTTCTGGTATTTTCTTATTTGGTTTTTCTTTTATTTCGATAAAAAGCTGGACTTCCTTATAAATTTATAATTTTTTTGGTTAGAAAATAATTAGCGACGAGGAATTTGTCTCCCTCGGCAAAATGCCACCCGGGGCATTTTCCGCATTGCCCCCCCTCGCTACGCCACTGCCTAACACCTAACATATCGGACTTCGGCATTGCCTGCCAGGAGTTGTCGGTTTCGGGTCGCGGTCAGGTCCGCAACTCTACTCGTCTGTCGACCCCCGTAGAGGCCACCGCTTCTCTACAGAAGGTTCGCCCTCACTGCCGTAAAGCTTGAAATTTTACAAAGTTTGCTTAAATTCAGTGGCGTCGCTAGAGGGGTGCGGTGGGGGCGGGCCGCCCCGGGTGACACCATCAGGGGGGTGACACCAGACTGTAAGACTCTATATATTCCCGTTATTTGGCACTGGAAAACTCAGATGAGTTCTATGGGTTAAATCATGAGGAGGTGACACCATGACCTACAGCCCCGGGTGACACCAACCCTAGTGACGCCTCTGCTTAAATTACAACGGTTTTTAACTTGCAAAAAGTAAACAGTCGGTCGTTTTTTAAAAAAAAATCTAAAGTAAACAGTCGGTCGAGCTTTTTTTTAAACCTAAAGAACTCGAGATATAAAAATTATGTTTCAAATCAAGGACAAGTTTTATGGATGAGCTGGTATCAGAGTAAAATATTTTTATGTATATGAACGTCAAAGTCTTGTACCAACAAAATATAGCAAGTGCGAAATATAGAACAATAGAAACAGAAAAATATTGAAATAGTTTGCTTTAAAACATAATATTCCACAAACACTTGATTCGCTACAATAGTTAAAATATCATTTCTTTATATTCACAACAATTAGAATGTACTGCAGAGCACTTTTTCTAACATTAAAATGATTAAAATCATTTCAGAAATGACGTAAGCAGCTTCAATTTTATTTCAATGAAATATTTGAAAGTTTCTACAATGGCATATTTTGCATTGCAAATAATAATAATAATAATAATAATAATAATAATAATAGTAATAGTAATAATAATAATAATAAAATATGGTTTAGCAAAAATAAATATTGCCAGAGTTAGCTCCTCTTTGGGATATATTTTGGATAACTCATTATGGAACAGAGAACCAAAAGCTAAACTCAACGAAATCCTAATTCTTATCATACAGAAATGCATTAAAGTGATGAAAATATGTGTAACCAGTAACAAGTAAAGCCATTTGATTGCGAGTTGTTTAATGAACAAATATCTGTTGTATTCTTATCATTATAATGAATATTTAACTCAATTTATTTTGTTCCTGCTTTAAAAATCCATCACGTTTTGCGGCAGTGTCCTTTTTACAAGGGGCATCATCCAGTGTATTGATACTGAGCAAACGTAAGCTCGAATATTACAATTAGTTAATGGATTGACCAAAAACGGGGAAATCAGAGAGAGAGAGAGAGAGAGAGAGAGAGAGAGAGAGAGAGAGAGAGAGAGAGAGAGAGAGAGAGAGAGAGAGAGAGAGAGAGAGGGAGAGAGAGAGAGAGGGAGAGAGAGAGAGATATGAAAAAATAGAGAGGCGAAATTGTAAGAAGAAAAAGAAAATGAGGAGAGGGAGAAGAAAGAGAAACAGGAAAGACAGAGGGTAGAGAAAAAGAGGTTGGGAAGAATGAAGAGAGAAAAAGAGTACAGAAGGGAGAGAGAGAAAAAAGTGGAATAAGAGGAGCAATAAAACTAAAAGGGAAAAAATGGAAATTGGATGAGGAGACGAATTAAAAGAGAGAGAGAGAGAGAGAGAGAGAGAGACAGAGAAAGAGAGAGAGAGAAAGAGAGAGAGAGAGAGAAAGAAGAGAGAGAGGCATATTATTAATGGTGAGAGAGGGAAGAGTAAGAGAAAGACAGAAACGGAGAGAGCGAAATTTCAAAGAGAAAAAAGAGAGATCTACTTGAAGCGGCTCAGACCAGAAGAATTCACTATAAACATTTGCTATTTTTATATTTGGTGTCACGTATTGACGCGGCTGCTCTCAGGCGAGCGAAATCGGTTTTGAGACCTCTCCCTACGGACCGTGTATCAAAACATATTTTACTGATCTGTTATGTTCGTACCCTATCAAATTTAATTACACAGAAAGAAAGAACGTTTTACCCTGACGTCATCGTCTCTATGGACGCCAAATTTTAAAAAAAAAAAAAAATTAGATTTTAAAAACGGAGAGCGCTTGGTAGACAGTTACATATGTTTTAATTCCATTGTGTTGGCGACCAATCACTTGCCTCATATTTCACAACTGCTGTATTACCCATACAAAATGACTAAAGATTTCAAAATAAATATATTTCATCTCAAGTCAATTAATAAAAAAATTAAATAATCGGAAAATGTAGAGAAAAAGATAGAAAAATTAAATCTCTGTTTCATATTGAACAATTTTATGCGGACGTTCGAAAAGAGTTATTTTTATGCAGTAATTTTTTTCAAGGTGCGCTGCTGTTACGAACGGACATGCATGATATTATATTTACTAGTGTATTACCCGTTAAAAATGACGGAAGTTTTCAAAATAAGTAAATTTGAGCTGAAATCTATTAATTTTGAATAAATACGGATCAGAATTAAAAAAAAAAAAGTAAAATAGATGTTTTACTTATTTTATCTATTTTTTGAATTTTGTTTAATTTATTTCCATATTGAACAATTATATGCGGTAGTTCAAAAATGTAATCCATTATTCGATCAGTTTCGATTAATTATATTTTTTATAACGCATATATGGATCTCGTTAAGTTGCGATTAATTTTTCGTGAAATCGGTTACGACGCGGTAATTCAGTGATTCCCAAATTTTCTGACGTAACAGCAAATTCGTTCTGTTATGCAAGAAAAATGGAAGAAAACCCTTTTTTGTTTACGTATGCACGTCTAAATAAAGAATAATAATACGAGGGAAAAAGTATGGCATGAAAAAAAAATAGTAATAAATTGAGGACAAAATATTAGACATATTTTCTTAAATTTTAATCGAATATTAATCGATCACAATAATTTTAATTGATTAAAATTGTCAACGATTAATCGATTAATTAACCGTTAATTTCCTCAGCCTTACTTTCATGTATTGAAGCATTTTAACTGTTTTTTTTTCGTTGGTTTTTTTTTTTGTTGCTGCCATTGTCATCAAGAGTTATTGTTTTTTACTGGGCAGTACCAAATATTAACAAGTCTTAGTTTTGAAATTAACTAATCAACAGTATCAGTGCAAAAAAAAAAACACCAAAAAACAAACCCTCTATATGTCTTAAGTGCTGAAGCGTCACATAGCTAGAACCAAACTCGAATATCACAAGTTATTTGGTTGGCTTGAGTTATATTGATCGTAAGCCTATTGGTAGTGTCAGATGCGTCACTAGGGTTGGAGTCTACCGGGGCGGCCCGCCCCCACCGCACCCCCTAGTTACCCTACTGGGTAGTATTTCACTATAATCCCACCAAGAATTTAAACCAACCATTTTTTTACTTTCCTTTTGTCTGCGATCCGCTAATATCGAATTTCATGGGACATTATTTGTGAGAACCCACCCTAGTCAGTTATATCCCCTGATGGGGAGATTCAGTGACGAGCGCCAACGTTTGAGTTACAGGGTAAAGACAAAGTGTCTTCAACACAAACACTCTACGAGTCAAAGCACCCGTTGGAGTGACGGGGAGGAACGAGGACATAGAGAGGGCTGGAGTGGCACTTGTTTTGTCGTTCTGATGGACAGTTGAGGTTAAATTGGGGAAAGAGATTGACGTGAGAGGACTGAAAGAGTTCTGGGCGGTCAACGTTCATTTTATTTAGTCGCTCTAGACGGGTCAACGTCCATTTTATTTAGTCGTTATAGAAAGGTCAACGTCCAGTTTATTTAGTCGTTATAGAAAGGTCAACGTCCATTTTATTTAGTCGTTATAGAAAGGTCAACGTCCATTTTATTTAGTCATTATAGAAAGGTCAACGTCCATTTTATTTAGTCGTTATAGAAAGGTCAACGTTCATTTTATTTAGTCGTTATAGAAAGGTCAACGTCCATTTTATTTAGTCGTTATAGACGGATCAACGTCCATTTTATTTAGTCGTTATAGACGGATCAACGTCCATTTTATTTAGTCGTTCTAGACGGATCAACGCCCATTTTATTCAATCGTTTTGGACGGGTAACACGCCCATTTTATTTATCCGAAATTGCTCATGTATTTCTATATCTTTGTTGTTTACCCATCAATGCCATAAATCAATCTCGGTTTAAGATTACCGTGATAAATAAACTATGACATATTTGTTATTTATATCACAGCCTCTCTCAATGCATCAGTTTTACTACCCGTCAGGTGAGTGATTTTATTATTTAGCCATCTGACATCACTTACAGCTGAGCTCGACTTAACAATGAAGTCTACTTGTGAGTATTGTGAGAATTTTTATATTTTAAAAATTAAAATGTTGGATTTGCATTGCACAGTTAAATTAAAATATAAAAAAATGTTTTAAAAAATCACATATCAAAATCCTTTTGAGATTTCAAACATCATTAATGTAATAGAGTCGCAAGCCACGTTTGGGGAAACATTCTGAAATTTTGTAAATATTTACATTAATATTGCTCGCTTCGTGGCCGAAAAAAACAACAAAATAACATTTTTGACAGCAATTTAATAACGTCAAACACTGACAAGATCTTCATCTATCGTTTTTATCTTTAGCCACAAAGTATTGCTTTTCTATTTTAATAATCTATCCTTTTGTAATTCTAGTTAGGGATTAATTCCCTTTGAAAATTTTTGGTTGCATTGCGCATTGTTTTTCACTATAGCGACTTTGCGATTGAGTTTCTGCCAGTAATTAAATGAGAAAAACTTTGATTCTTTCATTCGTTTAAAGATACTAAATAAACGACAACTTAAACCGAGTTAAGATGCTTTGGAAGGAGAATAAGAAATTGTACATTAACTTATCTACGTTACTTCACTCTGGCTTTATCCATGTATCTCTCCTGTTGAGGTGGGTCTGATAAGATGAAGTCGATTTTCATATTCTTAAACTTTTTCTCGCAGCACTTATTGCTATTTCAAATTTATTGAATACAGTAATTTTCACTTACACTACCAGCACCTGCATGTCATTGTCTTGTTCCTATACTTCTTCAGCCTTATTTTTTTTTGTAGTTTAGTAACTATAGTATGAGAAGAATTTTATCAAATACGCATTTTAAAGTTTTGTCAGTATGAGATTGAACATATTTTATATATATTTTTTATTCATTATTGGTATGAATTTCTTTCAAGTGTTTTGTTTTATTTTAATAAAAACCATAACTTTATGTTGAAATTTTTTTTTAAAATGAATTAATTAACCACGTGAACTTGGCCGCCCCTTACAAAATGCCGCCCCTAACAAAGTGCCGCCTGGAGCATCAGCTCTACTAGTCATCATCCCTTTCTTGTGACGCTGCATTTTAAGCGTTATGAAGAAGGTAAGTAAAGGTAATCCGAAAATACAGCAGTAATCATGATATCTGTTCTGAAGTATTTCACGGGCGGGGGGTGGGGTGAGTGAGAGGAACACCATAACCAAAAAAAAATGGCGGGGGAGGTTTGCTATGATTACACTTGCCTTAGCTGCCTTAGTCAACTATTGAAATTGCATGTTTACTTCATTCATAAAGCATTCAAGCCTTGGTTTTATCAAATGGTATACAAAATTATAATTTATAACTACAATAAAATACAACATATAAGATAAGATAAGATATGATACGGTTAAAAACAACGTTTAGGACATCAACTGACCTTTTCCTCCGTGGCTTTGGCCAGCAGTTTCGCGTGATCCTCCGGGCTGACGCCAAACGCCTCCTTGGCATATTGGAAGAGATCTTGCATGTAGGGCGAGTGGCCACCGGAAGTAGTTCCAATCTTGTGTTTGATGGTGTACAGAACTTCGATGTAGAGCAGCTCGAACTGTGAATAGCGATGGTCTTTCTATGATTTTTTTTTTTTGAATGACCAAAAGAAATTTTTATGAATTTCACGTGAAGAGTGTAGGTCGTTGGGTTATTTATGGAGGCTACTCTGAAAATAAACACTGCGCAGTTCTCGTAGACTTTTACAGGCTTAGTCTTTAACAGAGGTCAGACATTATAAATCCATCCGTGCCGTTTTTTAAAAATTTAACTTAAACTTTACCGACACATTTTTTAAAACATCAGGTCAACACTTAACGTTCAGACTATGTAAAACCGAGTCATTAGAGGTCTACAAAGCAAATTACAATTAATTCAAACTAGACCTAAGATTTTAAAAAAATTAGACCTTCAAACCTACTTCAAATCGACCGATACTAAACACACCGCAACTTTGAAACCTAGTCTTGGTACTTAATTAAACAAATAACTTCATTAACACCAGCCTCTCCACCACTCCTTTGATTTGAAGTCAATTTGACATATTAAGTGTAATTCCAGGGCTTCCAAACGTCCATCACGGGCTTTTAGATCTATAGCCAATTTTTAATAAAATTGATTCCAATACTTTAAAAAGCGTTAAAAAAATTATGAATATAAAGGAAAAAAGATCTTGTAATTATTAGTTGTTTCTGACAAAACGATCTCACGTCAGTCACGTGGTAGTTAGGACTCACGTGACGTGGTAGTTAGGACTCACGTCACGTGGTAGTTAGGACTCAGGTCACGTGATAGTTAGGACATCGTTTCATTGGTTAAGGTTATATGAATTGTTTCGATGAAAACTTGGAAAGTGAAAATGATGACTCAGAAATTCAATAATTCGTTATCTATTTTTTTTTACAGAACAATATTCTATTTCATGTCAATGAAAGATTGATAAGCAATTAACAGTTAGAGGAAATAAAGTTATGGAGCTCACAGTGACATAATGTTGAGAGAGGGAAGATAATAAATGAGTGATGTAGACTTTAAAGACAAAGTGGATTAAAAAGAGATTGAGAGAACACAATGAACATAAAGAGAGAAATAGAGAGAAAGGGGGAGAAAGGGAGAGGGGAGAGAAAGAAAACAATACAAATGGAAATTAAGAGAGAGAGAGAGAGAGAGGAATGAAAAGAGAAATAACAAAATGCAATTAGAAGGTTAAAAGCAGAGACACCGAGAGATAACAGAGAATGTGAGCGAGAGAGTGAGTGAGTGAGAGAGAGAGAGAGAGAGAGAGAGAGAGAGAGAGGAACTAGAGGGAAAGACTGAGAAAAGAAAATGAGAGAAAAAGAGAGAGAGAGAGAGAGAGAGAGCAACTACAGTGAAGACTAGGAGAGAAAGAAAGAGAGAGAGAGATACACAAAGACGGAATAAGAGACTCTTATATATGTTAAAATCGTTAACCGCTCTGCTCCGATATTGATGGTGAAGGCTGGAGAATATTATCAGCACAATTCAGCTTCCGATTTACAAGAGCCGTAAGCAAAGTTCATAACACTTGAACATCTCAACTGAACGTTCTATCACTCGTGGGAAGTTATTAACAATTACGTTCGTCGATGTGGAATGTAGAGAAAAAGAAGTTGATTTGATTTTTTCTTTAAAAAAAAATAAAGCTAACGTGCGTCATGGTGGCTAAAAAATTGTCTTTACATGATAGGGAGAGTAATAAATAATAAATAAATTGCCCCTTTTCAGACCATGACGGACTATGGGGCAAATGAAGTAGCGTTCACAAGTTTCATTGAACCCGCGACTCGGGATCTTGCCTCGTTCGACAGTCCAGTGCGCTACCACTTAGACCACCACGCCCCATGATAGGGACAGCATGTCAGCTAATACACTTAAACAGTTTAATCAAGATTAAGGTAATTTGATTATTAAACTTTGAATATCAAATGTAAAATGCTAATTGTTTAAATATTAATTTTTTTATAGGATAAAATGCACACATAAGCATTAACAAAATGCGGATTACAATGGATACACAAATACATGTCGTTTTATGCATCTGTTTTCAATGGAGATAAAAGGTCGCTTCGCAACTACACTCTTGTGTTGTTACGTCAGACAGTCCCTGTGGGGAGGAGTATCTAAACCACTCGGTTACCCTTGATGCCAAGCCCCGAAGGGAGAGAACAGAGAGATTGACCCCAATTGCTCTAAGTTGAACTCAATTGACCGACATTGTTCTCTTGTTTAAAGAGACAGATCAAACCTCTAGACCGTCTTAATTGATTAACCAATGGCTGTCTGCGGGGCATACACAACAAATACATTTATAACCTATACTGCAAAAATGAACCCATGAAAATATAGGGAGAAATGTAGAACGAGAAATAAGAGTCCCTCTACAACAGAGAAAAAGAAATAGAGATAAAGGAAAACCTTCACAAAAGTGTTGAAAGAAACAAGTTGACGTTCATTGTTTCCAACGCAACGCAATAAAATTTATCGAAAAACAGTGGTGGAGGAAAAAAAATCAGAGGAAAATTGTCACAGAAAAAGAGTCCCAATAAATCTGATATATTTTATTAAAAGACAAATAACTGTAGATTTTTGTTTTATTTCTTTTGCTTTTCTACAAGGATCGATGGATTTTGACGAAAGTTGGTACACATATCCACAATATCCACACATATCCACAATATCCACACATATCCACAATATCCACACATATCTACCACGACACTACTGTACCAACATCTACTGTACCCATATCTACTACCCATATCTACTGTACCCATATCTACTGTACCAACATCTACTGTACCCATATCTACTGTACCAACATCTACTGTACCAACATCTACTGTACCCATATCTACTGTACCAACATCTACTGTACCCATATCTACTGTACCCATATCTACTGTACCTATATCTACTATACCAATATCTACTGTACCATCATCTACTGTACCCATATCTACTGTATCAATATCTACTGTACCAACATCTACTGTATCCATATCTACTGTATCAATATCTACTGTACCCATATCTACTGTACCAACATATACTGTATCCATATCCATATCTACTGTACCATCATCTACTGTACCCATATCTACTGTACCTATATCTACTGTATCAATATCTACTGTACCATCATCTACTGTACCCATATCTACCGTACCCATATCTATGAACCAACATCTATTGTACCCATATCTACTGTACCAACATCTACTAAATCTGTTCTAAATCCACGAACTCTTATCCATCATTAGTATTAATAAATAGAGGTAAAGAAGATTTAAAAAGAAAAACAACCGAATATGTAAATTCTCACAAGCACCAGCCCCACGTTTTTAATCATATTAAATCAAAGGACATGAACTCAAATATTGGAATTTATTTTCTTCTTTTTAGTCCATAAATAAAAACTTGTTTTTTAAAAATCATTATTTACCTCCATTCTTTTTTTAAGTCTAAGTTTAAAATATTAGTACAAACGTGGGGCGGGTGTTGGGAGGTTTTACACATGTGAACTCCAGTGGCACGTGGATGCCAACAATAGCTGACAGATGCTATATAGAGATAAACTAAGAATGCATAAATTTAATCATAGTACATTCAATCGATCTAAAATTTTGATGCAATGCATTGTTATCCAAGATTTATTTGTGGTAAAATTTTGAGATCTCTAGGACTATCAGAAGTGTTTTTAATTTCACGCTTGAA
This sequence comes from Radix auricularia, assembly GCA_002072015.1. Taxonomy (NCBI): domain Eukaryota; kingdom Metazoa; phylum Mollusca; class Gastropoda; family Lymnaeidae; genus Radix; species Radix auricularia. Next base: position 68,514 of record MUZC01004720.1, on the reverse strand, counting down.
AATGTGAAATATTGCGGACATGACGAAAGGGAGGAAATTAAAACGTGGTAAAAACACACAGGAGAGAGAGAGAGAGAGAGTTTATTCCACAACGATAGCATCCAATCTAACCACTCCTCCTTTTTTATTTGTTGTTCTCGTGTTTGGAATTTATTGTTTCTTCAAAATGTACACTTTAATCAATCAGTTGAAAGCAGTGTCAGGACAAAAGTAACACAAAAATAAGAGCCAATGTGCTCCACCAAGAAATCAAAGCCCATGCAAGCGAATTGTTACAAAATTGCGCACCAAATTACCCCACGTGTTTGCACACCGACTTTTCTTCTTTCCTTCTTGCGCGAGGAAGTTCAAAATAACAGCCACACAAATTACATCAAAGAGACAACTCGGAGGCTGATAATCGAGAGCCAAGCAGCGGCCGGAAGAGGAAGAATAATGGCTGGACAAAAATGGAAATCCCGCGAAACAATGCAGAAGATAGCATACGGGGGATAAAATATTTAAAGGATGTTAACAAAGAAATAACCTAAAATGACTCAGGCACGTCATAAGTGAACCGAACGGCAGTGCGTCACGGCCGTACATTAATTTTCCTTTCAAGTATATGAGCACACGTTATAAATAAAAAACACACAATAATCGTTTCATTGAACTCACGTTATAAATATTAGCACCAAGTCGAAGCAATGGGTTTTCTGTATGTCGAAATAAATGCGCTTTTCGTTAATTATTAAGGCGCGGGGAGTAGTTTTTAATTCTACAAAGTAAGCCCATGATTGTGTCCCCTGAAATGATCGGAGCACTGCTCGAACTTCATTTAGTCCTAATCAGCTGGATACCCGTACTTGGCGCGTACAAATTAACTTAACACGCTGGATACCCGTACTTGGCGCGTACAAATTAACTTAACCAGCTGGATACCCGTACTTGGCGCGTACAAATTAACTTAACACGCTAAAATGTCATTGTTGAAACACTAGACAGCAATTAAACAACAAATAGAAAATGTATTTAATGACGTTTTTTAAAAAGAAAAGATCAATGGCAACTGTAGGAGTAAACTTATTTTAATGAATGGCAACTAGAGAGTAAACTTTCTTTAATAAATGGCAACTAGTGAGTAAACTTTCTTTAATAAATGGCAACTAGAGTGTAAACATTCTTTAATGAATCATTTCCACACAAAAAGTTCGACATTGGGGTGAAATTAAGAAACGTAAATAGTCAGTGTCGCCACATGATGATATAAAGCCTGCATGACGTCATACTACATAACATTACTTTTATATAGCATTAACGTACTCTCTATCCGTGCGACAACAACTGCTACTGTAATCACTTTCAAATTAAAATATATAGATAACTCTCACCTCCAACAAATTCAGAAGGAAAAAAAAAACATGAATGAATAAACACGTTCTTCAAGAAACTATCTCCGTGTATGACAAAATGACAGAGCGTCGTGGAAATCGAAATACACCATTACATATGGAAATACACCATCCCATCTGTCATGGACGGTAATTTTGTTACACTAAGTCAAAACTTACCTCTTTTCTGGTAAGTTTCTGGGTCTGAGGTTTGGTAGCGAACTGAATCTCCACCGGAGGAGGCTTATCGCAGTCCTTGTCATCCTGGTTGGATATAGAGACAAAAAGACAGGTGATGGATCGTGCACGGGGTAAACCTGAGTAGGTAATCATTGACATAACAAACATTCTCAATAACATGTGGGTAAAACTATTTTAGAGAGTGACTACATCATCAAATAACAAACATTCTCAATAACATTAGGGTAAAACTATGTTAGAGAGTGACTACATCATCAAACATTCTCAATAACATTTGGGTAAAACTGTGTTAGAGAGTGACTACATGATCAAACATTCTCAATAACATTTGGGTAAAACTGTGTTAGAGAGTGACTACATCATCAAATAACAAACATTCTCAATAACATTTGGGTAAAACTGTGTTAGAGAGTGACTACATCATCAAACATTCTCAATAACATTTGGGTAAAACTGTGTTAGAGAGTGACTACATCATCGAATAACAAATATCTGAAATCTGATTTGCACCACAACAACAAATAAAAAAATATTTTTAAAAAGTTACTAGTTTTTTTTTTTACCGTTGGCCACACGGCGTAAAACAAATGTAAAACACGTCATATTAAAGCCGATACAGCTGTAAATTTAGTTGTAGTGGTAAGTGGTATTTAAGTTCTACACTTCTGTTTAATTAAATATATTGTTTCATTAGCTCCGCCCCAATGTGGCAGGGTCATGATACTCAACAAACCACAAATGCAAAATGACCTTTTTTGTGTGTGCAAAAACATGGCATTACGTCGCATTTAAAACATAAAGCTTATAGTTTGCTGTTATTAATGTTCCAAGGGATCAGCGTATCTAATTTTTACGCGATTTCTCCACGGTATTCGCACATATAAGAGTCTATCATATGACGTTTGTGATGAGTCCCGTTGTAACGTTGATTTCGTTCCTTTGCAGATATCCATGACCGCTAGATTTGTTGGGCGTTAGCACGTGTATGATGATCGACGAAATGTAAGCTGTGATCCACGTTTTCGTGAGTGTAGCCCATGCCAGCTGCAGCAGCTTTTCCATTGTAAGCGAGGCCGCTGATCAGACATACTTGTTCCCCGAAGAATGTATCGTTTAATTAAAGGCATCAGAGACAGAGTGGCAGCAATTCTTTGTTTAACGGTTGTACTTCATATTTAAAAATATATGCACGAGGTCTACTTTAATATCAAATATTATGCAGATGTTTTACGCGGTTCCCAGCATTCTTTGGTGATCGGATAAAAAAAAAATTACTAAATTTTTGAGGTGGGATAAAAAAAACAAATACCAAAAGAAAGAAAAAAATTAATAACGCCATTTAACGCCAACTGATTTATATATGAAAATCTGAATCGGGCAACAGCTACAAAGCTAATTGTCTCATTCATAGTAACTATATTATAGATATTTTAAGGTTTATTTAAAACGGTGGCAAACTATTCCATGCATAAATGTTTCAACGAACATGTGCTAGTCCTAAGTATAGGGAAAATAATTTTGCCATTCTGTTCTGTGAAATGACACAAATTGTTAAAACAATGCATCAAGATGTTTGATAACTTTGTGATTTCAGATCTCGCTTTGATAACATCATGACACACAATCCTGACTGAGACGGCATTTACACATGTCCTTCAGTCAAGACACACATTCATGTCGTTATCATTCAAATAAAATTCCAACCCAGTGTAAGAAAAAAGTGGAGACAGCTACATGAAGTTCAGACCTCGAAGTGTGTTTTTTAAAAAAAGTTTTATGCTGATCGACCACTCAAGATGCGCATTGATTGTTGCGGATTTGTGGCAATTTTTATCCTTGAAAAATATTTCTTTAAGATTATTTTTTGGCATCTCACAGAATATGGGATGAGACATTAATTTCAGGCTTAATTAAAAAACAACAAGTAATTAAGAATTAATAACAAAGAAGCTTCTTACAAAGGACAGTTTGTAATTAATAAATAAGTTATACATTGAAAAGGGACGTTTCTATAGGACAGTAAAGTTTTTACCTGTAATTATTGTCAAGTAAGCATTAGAAATTTTTAAAAAATGATGTTTTACGTTATAGAAAAAGTAAGGTGCAGCTTAGAATACATAATTTTGGATGTAAAACAATTGGCTACACTCTGCATTTTAGCTTTGCATAAACACCGATACAGATTATAGTCTAAATATTTTCGTTAAAAATAATAATTCTTAAACACTTTTCAAGATAACGGAAAATAGAGTAATTCGCAGAAATTAAAATACTTATTAGATTGTTGAGTTGTAAGGCAAATCACGGCTGTGCGCTCGAAATATCTTCTTAACTAAATCATTTAATTTTTGTTTCATGAACCCGTCAATTAATACTCGCGTTTAGTGGGGAGGGAAAGTCTGTCTAGTTGCTAAAAGATGGGGAAATGTCCTATAGAACATCATATAAAATACGCAGCCCACAGTAAGGAACGGTATGTCCATGCCTCTGTAAGAAGCCCACAGTAAGGAACGGTATGTCCATGCCTCTGTAAGAAGCCCACAGTAAGGAACGGAATGGTCATGCCTCTGTAAGAGCTCAGCAGACCTGTGATAAAACTCCTCGTATCACATTACAATAACGTCCCACCCAAGTAAGCAGGGCATGACACTGGAGTCAAGTTATAAGACGTCCTTGGATCGTATTACTATAGTGTCCTAAACAAGGACACGTGCCAGGACACACCCTAGTGGGAACGGTTGATAGTTGCCCTTTGATCTCCGCAGCCCAATATAGAAGGAGGGGTTATGATGGAAGCGTATTGGAGATGAATGAGGACACAAAAATCAAAGTGATGGGCATGGCTGTATGTTCTTGTGGCGGTCAGGGTCATCCAAACAAAACAGTTATCGATTGCCAACAATTTCTCTTTTGTGACCAATGGTAGTATAGGGTCATTGTGTAACGCGCAGAGAGGAGGGGGGTGTAGTGGTGGCTCGAAACTATGGTTCTTTGAATCGAGGGTTCATTTTGATGCAACCAGATATTCTAGACATACCCTCAGAAAAGTTATCTGAAAAGTTGGGTTTTATCTTATCTTATCTTAGATATACAGACTACGTGTTACCTCATCAGCCAAACCAATGGTCAATATTTTCAACATTGACTCACCCCCCCCCCCCACTAAGTTGAAGCACGTGTTATAATATCAATCTTAAGTTATCGTAACACAAACATGTAAAATAATTGACCACAATAATATTTTAAAAGAGTTGGGATTCTAAAATATTTAAATTCATGGCAATAATGTATAACAAATGCTACATTCCGTTAATTTGTTGATGAGGGAGGGGGAGAAGGGTACATGATCGACTAATCATTGACCCTATGAAAGACAGATCAATAATTTAAAATGACATAATCCTGTAGCCAATGAGGGATCGCAAAGGGTTTAAAACTGCGTTCAACTTTGAAATATCAACTTAGGTTTCCGTTTAACGCAGAGCAACATTCTTACATCAGTACTTGTTTTCTTGTTTTAAGTCAAAGTTTCCTAGGGTTCTATTCGTACACTGATCAATAGGTCCAAATCGAAGGATCAATAAACACTACAGCTTTAATGTTCTAGCTCGTCTCGTTTTCCTCCAGCGCACAACACCAAACATGGTCGCTAATGGCCGGAAGTTGATGATTTCTTTAATACAATCGGGGACACTGGAAATGTCAAATGCCCGAATCGTTTGAAAATATTTCAATATGGGCTTTTCTCTTGGAAATCATTGCGCTATGATTTATTTGTTATGATTATTTTTTAAAGTCACTTTTGAAACCCTAACGTGGGAGTGATGTTGGTGGTGTCAGGAAGGTGTGGGAGTGGTGTATATAGGGTTTGTGAGTGGTGTATGCAAGGTCTGTGTGTGTTGTATATGTAGTGAAATGGTGTTTTGTAAAGTGTTTTGGTGTCCGTGGTAATTGTTGAGGGTAGGGGTGTGCCAAATTTCGGCTCTGGCTCCGGCAAATCCGGAATCCGCCCATTTTTACAAATTCGTTTCCGACTCCAGTGGGATTCCACTTCAAAATCCGGCCAAATCTGGCTCCAGATTAAAACCAACTTAAATCCGGTAAATGCCTAGTTGAGGTTAGTGTATGGGATGTATATGGCAGATGTGTTGGGGTGTAGATAAGCGTGTGGTGGTATTTAGGAGCTTTGTATGTGTTGTGCTTGTGGTGTAAGGGTAGGACATGTTAGCTGTATGGGTTATGGTATATTTTATGTGACATGAGTGTAGGGGTGTAGATAAGTTCGTGGTTAATGTGTGTGAGGGGCGTGTAGGTGGTTATGGAAGGCGTGTGGTTTTTGTGCTGCATGTATTTGTTTCTACCGTTGTATACTTGATTGGTTTAGAGCAGGGGTCTTCAAACTACGGTCCCCGAGCAAGATGCGGCCCGTCAGGTCCTCTCATCGGGCCCCTGGAGACCTTTTAATCTACACAAAAAAGGATTGTATTTATACCTGTAGTTTACACAGCAGTAAGATGGCTGAGTTGTGAGAAAGTTCCGAGTAGAGTATTTGAATAAAGAAAAGAAATACATGACTCATTGGAAAGTAAATGAAAGTCACATCCATTACTGTCTGATGAAGAGTGGGTAGAGAAATTTGCCTTTGCTGCAGACAATTATATTAATTTAAAATTTCTGAACCTAAAACTCCAAGGAGAGAAAAATCTAGTTTCTGATCTGTACAAACACATAAAGGACTTCAGATCTAAACTTGTCTTGTTTTTGTAACAAATACACGCCAAAAACTTGACAAAATTTCAGCAGTGTAAAGTCTTCATGGCTTAAGCAACATCTGAGTTACCCACATCATTTACATGCGAGATCATCAAAGATCTCCAGCTGCAGTTTCAGGAGCGGTTTTCTGACTTGGATTCAAAGGCAGAAGAAGTTAGACTATTTCAAAATCCATTTAAAGTAGATTTGGCCAGTTGCTCAGATTAAATGCTGGAGGTCATTTATTTGCAGCAAATGACTTCCTGGGGTACAAATTTAAAGATGGACTATTGAGTTTTTACCAGGAAGACTTTCCTAATGTCAAAGGTTTTGCATCAAGGTACCTTTCAATCTTTGGAACAACATACTTGTGCGAACATACATATTCGAGGATGAAATAAGTGAAGAAAAATTTGTGAACTAACTTGCCTGTTGATAATCTCCAGTCACTGTTGATGTTCGGGACATCAAATCTAAAGCAGAAATATCTACTATTTTGGCATTCAGGAAACAATGTCTCCATTCACACTAATACAGGTGTTCATGTGCAGTGTATCAATTATTAAATAATATTAACAACAAAAAATATAATAATATTAAACATATAAACAAAAACAACATCTATGTTTTTATTCTTTCTTATTAGGACGTCCAGTGTGTATTCGGCCCCCAAACTGCTGTTTATGGACAGTTAATGCGACCCTCCGGCAGAAAAGTTTGGAGACCCCTGGTTCAGAGTAAAAAGCAAGTCTTCTTTCAAAGCTCGCACACCTCAAAGACCAGATGAGGGTCATATGATGGCACTGAAGTGTCCTTTTATTTTAAACGTCCTAAAGTTTCTCCGGAGATACTCTTTTAAACTTGGAACAAATTCACATATACCTAAATGTGCCTGAGACTAAGGATGGTGTGAGGGACGCTGTGCGCTCATAGCCAACTGTAATTTGCTTCAGAAAGTTTGAAAATTTAAGCTGTGGTACATTTATAAATATAGGCCATTATATTTGGAGGAATGAGCTATCAAGTTCTTATAACCCGGCTTACCATTTCTGTGTCGAGCCTCCAAATAAGGGCATCGCCACACACATAATCGTCCGCAGTTTTAGTGCTGCTTGGCCTCTCAGCATCTACAATCAGTGCAGAGCATTCGGTCAGCAGGTGTGTCACCGTCTCATCATCCATGTCACAAACATGGCTGCCGGGTTCCCTATTTGGGTTTAACCTGTGCAGATGGCGGTCGACGGTTTGTTGGTCAGTGCCAAGTCTTCTTTTTCGTAACGATAGACTGGTAGCTACGAGGTAAATGATGAAGCGTCTTTTCAGCGGTACCATCAGGTCAAAGGAAGTGCTACAAAGATACGCACAAGACCGCATTGAAGGCTCGCGGCATTGGGCATGACTACCATGAAGCAGCAGCCTGGCGTGGAATAGCGCAGCAGTCTGTGAGAGAAGCTGACAAAAGGCTGCCAAGTTCAGAGGTCAGGCCAGGAAATCTTTTTGATTCCTAGTCTTTACTGAGTTAATTAAACTTGAAAGCTTTATAATGACTTGGAGATTTTATAGAGAAACTGAACCTATAATATGACTCCCAGTCTTTCATGAAATTATTGATATTGTAATTTTATCCATCCTAATATTTACTAAACTCATTTAACCTGAAAACTTTACTACTCCAAAACTTTACTGAACTAGATGACCTCAATGACCTTAGTATATAAATACGCCAAGGGCACTGAACGCCTCTATTGTGAAGAAAATGTTGGTTTCAAGTAGCCACTTACTCGTTTCAGGCTAGAGTAGACCTTTAAAGTTATCTTTCCCTGCTATCATTCTGTACTAAGTGTACTTGGGTTAAAACCTTTCGATTCGGTGTCCTTGAATTGAGAACTAACTCAATACATTTCCAACGTGGGGCATCTGTTTCATGCTTTCTTTCATGTAGATCTACGCTCTGCTCTTTGTGTGTGTGTGTGTGTGTCCTTGGTTCGACCATCTTTTTAAAATTGCTTTTATGTGCGCCTGAGTTTTTAGTGGTCTTGTGTTTACATTTATTAAAGTGAACTTGTAAGTGCATGTGTTTATAGTCTTCGTGCAAATGATTAGTAATTATTGTTCTTTTGTACCCCGCTTTTAATTTTATATCGTGAGGTGGTGCTCATTTTCTTTCATCTTTTCTGTCTGTGCCCATTTGTTTGGTGTCCATTTGTTTGGTGTCCATTTGTTTGGTGTCCATTTGTTTGTTGTCCATTTGTTTGGTGTCCATTTGTTTGTTGTCCATTTGTTTGGTGTCCATTTGTTTGGTGTCCATTTGTTTGGTGTCCCTTTGTTTGGTGTCCATTTGTTTGTTGTCCCTTTGTTTGGTGTCCATTTGTTTGGTGTCCATTTGTTTGGTGTCCATTTGTTTGGTGACCATTTGTTTGGTGTCCCTTTGTTTGGTGTCCATTAACATTAAACCATTTTTACGATTCTCATATTTCTCAATTCTCAATTTTTATGTGTTCTTGAAAATGCCACCTTTTGTGTGTTCTTTTATATGCCTATTGTTTTCGGTGTTAAAGTAAATGCCAATTATTTTGGTGTCGTATATGCGAATTTTTATTGGTGTTCTTGAATATGCAAATTTTGTTAGTTATTGTTTTAATATGGAAATATTTCTGTGTTGCAACAGCACGCATCATTTACTTATCGCTCGTCCCCTCAGTAAACGATCAGTTTAAGTGTTATATCTAACAGGATGTGCTATGAGACAGTTTTTGAAACAGGGGTTTGTAGGTTTTCTCTCATGCCATCACCAGGCCAAGACTTGGGAAGTTAATTCTTCCCTCTGGGAATAGTCACATGACCGTGACAGAGGCAAGGAGCCATCTTGGCCAAGGGCACGTCACTGACAATTAGTAGAACGGCAGAGTGCTCTAACTTTCACAGATATTTGAATCTTACAAGGGAGAAAATCGCCTACAGTCCAATCGAGTGCGAATAGGTCGTGAAAATTAACGAGCTTTAATTATCTGAGGATAACTTTACTTAGCATCACAGTAACGATTTACTATGACGGTTATGACGTTGTATGGGTTAACATTTTTTGAGCTGACGACACGATCACTTTTCTTATATCTCACTACTGAAAACATTCAACGGTATATTTGTCTTATATTTTTTTTATTATTCAATTAAAAAGAAAAACGCATGTTAACATTACCCTCCTATCTCTAGATCCGAGCATATGTGATAAAGATATGGATGGAACACTTTTTACAAAGAAGAGAAATGATGAGCATAACCACATTTTAAATAAACATTTTTTTTTCTCCAGGAAATTGTTAGACACATAATGACTACTACTGAAAATGAGATAGAATAATTAAAACAATGATAGCGAGCCTTTGGCATATGGACATAGAGGAAGGTATCTGCTGGAAACAGATAAGGAGGAAGAAAAATAAAAAATATAAAAAAAATAAGAAGAAAACTAATGATGATGTAAATATTTAGGTCAGAGTCCAAAGCAACCGGAAACAGTTCAAGCCCATCCCTGAGCGCCCTCCTGTACCCGCCCCAACACAAGAGTTAAGTAATTAGCTCTCCCGGTACCTTGGGGCAAACAAAGTGCCCTCAGAGCACCCTCGTTTTGAAGACCTCACCCAGCACCGAGTTCTGCTAACGCCAGCGCCAAGTCTCTGCAGTGTGGACAGCCACCGTCAGTAGTCGATTCAATGGCCCGAACTGGGGTCATCGATTCTACGGGTCCCAGACACGCATCAGATTCTATCACGCGCGTTGATTTGTGTTGTTTATTTCAGATATAAGACGCACGTGCGTGGCACCAGGACGCCATCGAACTAAACACAATGAAAGTACGAAGAGTGGAAACAAATGAAACAAAGCAGTAAAGCCTGAAATATCATACAGAATAGGACTGCATAAAGCTTTTTATTAAGAAAAACAACAAATTACACAGACTATTTGTGTAAGGAAACAATAAATTAAAGCTTTATTAACAACTAATACAATTAATGGTAGACGTTTCGGCTCATGCCTTCATCAGTACAAAAACAATAACATGTACTTACATATATATATTAAAATTAAAACATATTAGTGTATATGTGATAAAATGAAAAGAAATGAAAGAAAAAAATAAAAATAAACACGGACATAGAATATAAGAAAAAGGAGGAAGTTGAAGTAGCTAAAGAGTGTGTTGCATAAAAAAATTACTAATTATAAGCACACCAAAAAAGAAGCCGTTTAAAATTTACAAAAATTACAGCCTGGTATGAAATATTCACCGCGACCTTGAAGTAATTACAACCACCCATAAACTTAACAAAACTCACACAATGAACATGGCGCAGAAACATCTGAAGTCATCACAGACACGCGTCAAGCAATGTTCCCTCTAAAAATCAGTGGTCCGTGTGTAAAGTGTAAAAAAATCGTGTGGAAAGTTGCACAGCATCCATTTTTTGTGCAACATTTTACAAACTTTGCTGCGCGGTACTTCTTAACTCCTGCGCGGCGTCGGTCTTATTCCTGCGCGCCGCGTTTCCGCGCCGCTTAAAGGAATCCTTGGCGTCAAGTAATAATAAACACGCAGGACGTCATCACGAACATTCTTAGCAGTCAGAACAAACACGAAATAACAAGTCAGAACAACACTTGAAGTGATGAAACTCACACATAAACACATCACAGACACAAGAGATAATGAAATTCACAGATGAACACACAACAGACGGACATGGAGCTATCACAACAATGCTTGATGTAATCAAATCTATAATTGAAGTAATCGCAATTAAGCATTAAGTAATGGTAAGCACATATGAGCTTATAGCCATTCATGAATTAAATGCAGCCTCGTGCAATAAGCTCCCTCTTCCTTAAATTTTTTTTAAAAAATAAAAAAAATAATTTTAAAAAAGGAAAACACTACCAAAAGCAAACACCACCACACACAAACACATATTTTTATATTTCCGTTATGTTTTCATAGCCTATGAAGTTTTCATTCTCTTAAACACGTCTTTGCACATCTAAATACACCAACAACTTTTAAAAAAATGATTACCTTTAACATTTAATTCTTATAAAATTTTCATGTGTATATTCTGAAAAACAATTGAATTTCTCGGTATTTATTTTAATCTCTTAATCTTACTGGTTTAATGTACTACGTTAATATGGTGGCTACTGAAAATTTTAAGAAGCTTATTCTACAAATGCATTGTTAATACAACGTTTCACTCAGTGAATACTGGAACAGTTGCACATTGTTCTCGGTACTTTTGGGGCACCAAGTGCTAATTGAGTTATTGTTTAAGGAGATTTTGAGACAAGTGTTATGAGAGTTATTGTTTAAGGAGATTTTGAGACAAGTGCTATGAGAGTTATTGTTTGAGGGGATTTTGAGACAAGTTCTATGAAAGTTATTGTTTAAGGAGATTTTGAGACAAGTGCTATGAGAGTTATTGTTTGAGGCGATTTTAAAGTAAGTGATATTAGAGTTATTGTTTGGGGAGATTTTGAGACAAGTGCTATGAAAGTTATTGTTTGGGGATATTTTTAGACAATTTCTATGAAAGTTATTGTTTGGGGAGATTTTGAGACAAGTGCTATGAAAGTTTTTGTTTGGTGAGATTTTGAGACAAGTGCTATGAAAGTTATTGTTTGGGGAGATTTTGAGACAAGTGCTACGAAAGTTATTGTTTGGGGAGATTTTGAGACAAGTTCTATGAAAGTTATTGTTTGGGGAGATTTGGAGACAAGTGCTACGAAAGTTATTGTTTGGGGAGATTTTGAGACAAGTGCTATGAAAGTTATTCTTAGAGGAGATGTTTAGACAAGTGCTATGAGAGTTAATGATTTTAGTTCAACAAGAGATTAACAATTGAATAATTTAGGAGATATTGGCCAAACAAGCGATATTAGATCGAACGGTCGAGGAGTTTTTGTGGCTACATAGTGCAAAGCGATTGAATAATTAAAGAGTCTTTGTGGTACCAAGTGCTAAGGTGTTGAATGATTGCGGAGCCTTTGTGGTGCCAAGTGCTAAGGTATTGAATGATTGCGGAGTCTTTGTGGTACCAAGTGCTAAGGTATTGAATGATTGCGGAGTCTTTGTGGCACCAAGGGCTAAGGTATTGAATGATTGCGGAGTCTTTGTGGCACCAATGGCTAAGGTATTGAATGATTGCGGAGTCTTTGTGGTACCAAGTGCTAAGGTATTGAATGATTGCGGAGTCTTTGTGGTACCAAGTGCTAAGGTATTGAATGATTGTGGAGTCTTTTTGCACAAAGTGCTAAGGTATTGAATGATTGCGGAGTCTTTGTGGCACCAAGTGCTAAGGTATTGAATGATTGCGGAGTCTTTGTGGCACCAAGTGCTAAGGTATTGAATGATTGTGGAGTCTTTTTTGCACAAAGTGCCAAGTGATTGAATGATTGAGGAGTTTGTGACCCCAAGTGCCAAGTGATTCAATGATTGAGGAGTTTGTGAACCCAAGTGCCAAGTGATTGAATGATTGAGGAGTCCTTTTGGCACAAAGTGCCAAGTGATTGAATGATTGAGGAGTTTGTGGCCCCAAGTGCCAAGTGATTGAATGGTTGAGGAGTTTGTGGCCCCAAGTGCCAAGTAATTGAATGATTGAGGAGTTTGCAGCCTCAAGTGCCAAGTGATTGAATGATTGAGGAGTTTGTGGCCCCAAGTGCCAAGTGATTGAATGATTGAGGAGTTTGCAGCCTAAAGTGCCAAGTGATTGAATGATTGAGGAGTTTGTGCCAAGTGATTTGAATGATTGAGATGTCGCATGGAAGTAGACGAGCTGCCCAACGATCATGTTATAAGGCACGGGTTGAAAGATGAAGCAGATCGATTTTGTCTTATCTGAAGACCCAACCAGAAAATGTAAATGTAAGACAGTCGGTTCATAAGAATTTTAAACGGTTGATTTAAATTTTGTTGAGGTTGACACGACTGGCTGGACGCTGAAATGAAAATTCTGAAAACGTTGAAATGTCCTGCACGATCACGGACTTAAGTTTAAGACCCAACGGTCCCATGTGACGACACGTGAAGTCTTTTAAAATCCCTAATAATCGCCAAGGGGAGTCAACAGTAATGGGAATTTCAATGGTATTGGAGGAGGGAGAAGAGTTGTCTAGTTTGGAGGAGGTCTGATATATTCCCTCATTATTTCACAAGAGGTATGACCAGAGCCTTGTCACACCATTCTCGTCACCACTCGATGTCCAAAAGAACATCATAATAATGTGTAGGGATTAGATTAGCGGAAGCCCTCACATATTCATGGCGTGCTAAGGCTTGCTGTAAATTTTTCTGTATCTTTCCTAATCAGAATTGGGGATAAAATAATTTAGAAAGTTTTATATGTATGCTTATAAATAGCTGAGAGTGCTTGGTTATTTTATGAATACTTTGAGAGAAATTGGTGTGATTTAATACACTCATTTTACATATGTATTTATCTTTCATTAGCAACTTAAATGTTTGATTCAGAAGATTCTGATAGCTGAACTGAAGTGACAGAAGTTTCACTTACATCGTTATGTGGTTATTTCGTTATAGGCTCACTAAAAACAGGAACCAGACGCAGGTAACCTCTTTCCCATGGAGTGCTATTATTATAAACAACATCTCGCGATTGATTAAAGGATCTTTGGTTCCCTTAAAGTAATAAAAATCAAACAAACATCGCATGCGGCTCTTGAAACCGTGATATTCTTGCCCTTTCATTAAGACAGTTGTGGTAATCATAGCTCATTTAATATATTATTGAAATGTTTGCATTTAATTTAAATAATTCTTTCCACAGATTTCAAATAATTCCAAAAGAATAATAATTGCATTTACCCCCCCCCCCTCCCCGACATTTTGGTATAGAAGAGGTTATAGTATCGTTACACTTCCCCATACATTTTAACCTCCAGACTTTCCACAAACACAAGAAGCGACACAGCCACGTTGGGGAATAGATCCAAGTATAGGAACAACAACGGACAGTTGAATTGGCCAGTGACAGGGGTCGAATATAATCAAGTTAATCCGATATGTCGTGAAAGGCTGTCTAAGTGGACTGGAGATTTAGGGAGAAATCGGTGGAACACTGCAGCTAAGGTCACACCGGTCGAACACTGCAGCTAAGGTCACAGCTAAGAACACTGCAGCTAAGGTCACAGCCGTGGAACACTGGAGCTAAGGTCACAGCTGTGGAACACTACAGCTAAGGTCACAGCTAAGAACACTGCAGCTAAGGTCCCAGCTGTGGAACACTGCAGCTAAGGTGACAGCCGTGGAACACTGCAGCTAAGTTCACAGTGGTGGAACACTGCAGCTAAGGTCACAGTGGTGGAACACGGCAGCTAAGGTCACAGCCGTGGAACACTGCAGCTAAGGTCACAGTGGTGGAACACTGCAGCTAAGGTCACAGTGGTGGAACACTGCAGCTAAGGTCACAGCCGTGGAACACTGCAGCTAAGGTCACAGCGACTTGTATTTAAACAACACTTGTTTGTCAGCAGCAGATGAAATAATGAAGTGCAATGAAATATTATATGCCCGTAAACCAAGACCTGCCTTTTACGTACAGGCCAATCCTCAAACATTTTTGTTATGACAGTACGCTAATGGCATTTAATGTTAGAATATTGCTACTAATTGCAGTGATGTTTAAAGGTAAGATAATGTTAGAATATGTATATATAAATTGTCGTGAAGTTGTAAGGCAAGTTCGTGTTAGAGCATGTAAAGGAACTGCCTGGTTGTTATGAGGCAAGTTTAATGAATGGTAAAATATTGCTAGGTTATGATAAGATTAAATATGCTGTATATTTATATAACTTTTTGTACTGTATTTATTGGCTGCACATTTATAAAACTTTATGTACTGTATTGGCTGCATATTTATAGAACTTTATGTACTGTATTGGCTGCATATATATAGAACTTTTTGTACTGTATTTATTGGCTGCATATTTATAGAACTTTTTGTACTGTATTTATTAGCTGCATATTTATAGAACTTTTTGTACTGTATTTATTGGCTGCATATCTATAGAACTTTTAATACTGTATTTATTATCTGCATATTTATAGAACTTTTAATACTGTATTTATTAGCTGCATATTTATAGAACTTTTTGTACTGTATTTATTAGCTGCATATTTATAGAACTTTTAATACTGTATTTATTAGCTGCATATTTATAGAACTTTTAATACTGTATTTATTGGTGCTGCTTTTTTTTAAGTTTTGGAAAAACAATTTCATTAAAAAACTTCTTACAGACTTCTGAGAAATTTACATTTGTCATGCTAAGGGTAAAAACTGTTTATTTTAAAATAAAAGTTAAGCGATATGTCCTTGCTTTCTACACTTAACGAGACTTGTAGAACTTCTGCGCTAGACGTAAATAGTTATTTTTGGGCTAAACATTAAATATAATTCTACGGGTATTTATTATTATTTGAAGATATTCCTGAATTCAGAAGGTATTTTTTTTTTATTAATCTATGGAATTATACAACTGTGTATCTCAGAAGGTTTTTAGCGCATTTTCGAGAAGTCGAATGCGCTATTGCACCCGTTTTGTCCGTCCGTCTGTCATCACCCTAGATGTATATATGTTTTTTGTATGTCCTGACCTGCCATTTGTGCATCAACACTCAGTTACTCGATCCGTTAAAAAACCCCGTTAAAACTAACAAAAAACATTGCGAATCGAGAGATAACACTGGCGCAGGCAACGGCCGCCATTGCCGGAAGTCTTAGTATTATCAAAAGTATTAGTTTTTTTTTTTGTTGTTGACGTCATTAGAATATGTGTAAAAGTTTAGAGAGTTTTACGTCATCATTTGTGGTGACTTCAATCAAGATCTTAGCGGCCCAGGGGCAGAAATTGAAAACTTTTTCTAAACAAACTTCAACATTCAACTACTTTCAACAAGATTGGCAACCACGATCTATCAAACAACAATTGACGGAGTATTTGGGCGATTAGCTGATTAGTATGTTTCATTTATGAGTCCTATTTCAGTGACCACAAACCACTTGTAGTTAGATTAAAGAGAAAATAAAAAAATTTTAAATGTAAAGAAATGACTTTTAAATAAAAAAAATTTCAAGTATATACATTACACAAGAAAATTCATAAAAATATGTCTAAAATCTAAACACAATTACTAATAACTACATAATGCTGATATCTAACATAAGTACCTGATACATAATACGAAAATGCGCTAACACGTCCTGAGTCCAAAAAGGGACCAGGCTTAACATGATTTTTTTTTTATTAATCTATTGCAGCTAAGGTCACACCGGTCGAACACTGCAGCTAAGGTC
>MUZC01004720.1:24539-51691 GCA_002072015.1 Radix auricularia | reverse complement strand
ATATATATATATATATATATATATATATATAAGCTATGTTACCAGAAATGTTTATGTTTGCAAATTTAATTTTTTAAGCGGTCTATTTTGAAATAGCTACAGCCTTCATGCACTTAAGAGATATGTCGTAATATCATAAAGACGTAACACATGCAGAGGCGTCGCTAGGGTTTGTGTCACCCGGGGTGGCCCGCCCCCCCCCTCACGATGCCACTAAACCCATACATTCTAAAAATGGGTTGGTAAAACGTAAACTGAAAACATAACTTTTTATTACGATGCCACTAAACCCATACATTCTAAAAATGGGTTGGTAAAACGTAAACTGAAAACATAACTTTGTATTTCTATTCCTAATATTTACAGAAATTCAGCACCATGAATAAAATATTAACAACTTCTATAATGAAATAAACATATAAATATCTTTAAAAATTGATTAAGATGACGTCATCACTGACTCATTATGACCAAACATTGGTCTATTAATTTAATTCACGGAAACTAAAAAATGTTTATGAACTTAAATTTATTTTTATAGATGTCTAATTGGAATACAGACATTTATATTAATGGAGCATACATAAAGACTCGTCTACGTGATATTTGAAAATGCCAGCACTATTCCAAAAAAACTACATCTTTGTTCATAGCAAATCCTCTTTGGGCATGTGAACTAAACAGACATAGATTTTAGGTACATATTCTACACCTTTCCAGTTTTTAAAGCCTCCCATCAGACTGATGAAACGCTATAGGCCAATGAATATGTCAAAGGCCAATGAACCGATCTCCACGTTGGTTTAAGTGTGTGTCTGATTGAGCCCAGCGGCGATCAGTAAACCTCACCCAGGGCAATCTTTAAGATCGTGTGTTCGAAATGCCACAGGTCAGATTTTTGGAACTTCGTGGACAATAGATTTGGTTTGTCTAAATTGAATAGCGGCAGAAAGTTCATCCCCTGACATTGGATTTGTGAAGTAGTTGGCGTTTTCAGCTCATTCAAACATCAATCAACAAACAGGAACATAAACATGAATCACATTTGCAAAAACCTTGCTTAACTAGGTTTATTATCACATAAATATTATCGAACAAGCCCACGGAAGCTGGTTGATAGATATAAAAAACCAGTGTTATTGTGAAACTGACAAGCCGGTGATAAATCAGAAAATTATGTTATGGGAAACTTGAACTTGAGTACATTGAATAATCAAGATCCTGAAATGACCAGTAAACCGTTGATAAGAACACATGCAAATCACTGGAGCACTAAACTAAACACATATTCTGGAGGCCAGAGATTAATCTCTTAAGGCCTTGGCTAATACTTGGGCAACCTGCTCCATCTGCTGAGCATTGCCATACAACATTGTCTTCACGTGGGACTCTTTTGCCTCCCGTATCTACCCGGCTATGTCTAGCGCGGGACACGACGTCAGCAGGCGTGTGACCGTCTCAGAGGCTTGGCTGCAATGACAGCAGTTCGAGTCTCTGTTGGGATCTAGCCGGTTAAAGTAAGAGTTGGTTGGGCAATGCTCGGCGCGCATTTGGGTCAATAAACTCTGGCTCTTACGGTTTAGACCCCACCTCTGGTCTGATCTGCTCGGCCTGGGCATGTTAGCGAAAACCCCCTTGCCGTCGTATTATCCTCCCACTCCTGGTACCACTTTTCCCTAAAGTGGTCCATTCATTCAATATGACTGGAGCCCTTGATGGGATGATAAAATTAAGTCATGGACCAACTTCCTAGTAATAAAGCTACAGCAGAAAACATAAGCATAAGCTGAAGAGAATGTAGTTCATGATTTAATGAACTTCGGTACAGCCTCTCTAGAACCTTCACGCGCTCTATTTTCGACTTGTGGTCCCGACTTCAACACAGAGCAGCAAATAACTTGAACCAGTTGTAAATAATAAAGTTGTATGTATTGTATTCTCATTATTGTATATAGAAAAAAAAACATCGAAAAATTACTGTCACGTGAATCGATACCTGTTCTCATCACACTAGAGAATCGCTCATTCAAAAGTTCCACCATTTATTTAATCGTTAACGATATTTTCGAAACAAACAAATGAATCTGTATTGCTTTTTGTTTCCGGAATCCCAAGCTAACAATACTTTTAAGAAATAGTCTAAGTGTTTCAAATGTATCTTACAAGCACATCGACTGTCTAATAATTATGTCTCAGAGCGCAAGGCTTTTTAAAAGGTGCATCCTATAATCAATATTTATTATTTATGATATAATCTACATATTTTAGATAAAGGGTTAAATTTTCTTTTGAATGTACGCAAATATTAACATTCACCTTTGTCAATTTAGACAGTATTGCAGCTCTCCTCTATAAAAAAAATAATTTCAATTAAATTCTTTTTCGAAATAGGAGCCCCCAGCAAGTATCGATTAACTGCGATTTACGAAAGTCTCTACAAAAACAATCATAATTCATAATATTGATCCCTTTTTCTTGTTATTGTTTCATTTAAAAACCATTTCAAAGTGAAGATGTAATTGTTACCAAAGTCTGGGATAGATGAAAAAAAAATATCCTCATAACAATTTTTTTAAAATCTTAAACCAAGTCTTCCTGTACGACCTAGGCAGTCAAGAGGAAAAAACCTTGAGGTGCACCCTGCACTCGGTGGAAAATTTCAATGCGGCATCGAAACCTAGAGATTTATTTTTATTGAGCGACATACACAGCTCAAGTAGCAAATTACTGCGTACATATCTGATGTCAGTTATAAAGCGTCTAGACGTTTTCCATTAAAATATAATTAATGTAAAGTGCATCAAGCTGGTAATATAAGTAATAATGTAGGATCTAATGGACTTGAGGTTTGGGTCAATTTCAGAGGCGTAGATCTAATCTATACAGACGCTCCATTTATACAGAAGGATGATTGCGTCCACAGACCATGACTGGTGAACTGTTAGCAAGTGATGCAGCGTTCACAGGCCACGGCTATGAGGGTTACATGCATTACCCAGCCGTCTAACTAGTGTTAGGTACCCATTCGGAGCTGGGTGACTCAGGGATGCCCTAGGCACTGGAAACAAATACTTGTCTTCGCATGGATTCAAACCCGTGACCATCGACCACTGTCGATGCAATATTTTGTGATTTTTGCTCAGGCTGCTGCAGTGAACATTAAGGTAATGTATTGCCCTTGTTCACTCTTGATAATGTAATGTTTCAAGTCTCAAATTTAACGCACTGTGTTTTGGCGCCCTGTGTCTTGGCGCCCTGTGTCTTGGCGTCACGGGAAATATTTTCCGTTGTACCCTCACCATCCTTCTGCACCAAATATTTCCTTAAGGATTTCGCACCCACTAATTCTAAAGGACAAGGTTTTCTCATTTCTGAAATTTTAATTTTATTTAAATTTATAATTAAATTTTTCATTTAATTTAAACAAACTGTTAATTTATCGATTTGGTTAAAAGTTTTTTTTAAGTGACCCCATCCCATCCCTGCCCACAAGCAGTCTTTATTCCTCGGTTAAGCCCTTAACAGAATTCACTACTTGAAAGTTACCAAACTAATGTCTCGCCCAGGAATCGAACCAGCTTCACACCAGGTCCTGACACCGCATCTCTCCAATTTCAAAAATAAAAATAATAATAATAAAACAAAAAATGTTTATGTGAAGTCTATCCAACCAAAAAGTGTGTCGGGAAGTCTTCACTCGTCGAACATTTTTAACATGGTTGTGAGGTAGGCAGACAGTGAAGGAAAAATGTATAGGATATATTGACTTTTTAAAAAAAATCTACATTTTTAGATGTTTTAAAGTATAAAGGAATTTTAAACATTTTTTAGGATTCACATGTGGGTAAGGGCGACAATGTCAAATATGATCTTTTTAGGAGATTACGCGACTTTATTATAAGCTTTTAATTATACAATATACAGTTTACATGATTGAATACGTAGTTATATATAGACTTTTAACCTTTCACATAGTCTACCAATTCGCCATTAAATAAGTAAATGGTACCACATTGTATCGTGTGCGTATGTTGTTGAATTAAATTAACTTACTTAATATGTTGTATATTTATATGCAGTTTTTATATTGTAACGTTTTCCACATCTGAATGCATTCTGGGGTAAGTCGTTGAAAAAATGATGGAGATAACATATTAACAAACGAAATGTCTTAGTCTAAAGCACCAAACTACTTCTCTCTCTCTCTCTCTCTCTCAAACACACACACACACACACACACACACACACATACACACACACTCGCACACACACAACATAAAGCAAACATTCTTTCGTGTTCAAGCAGAATTAGAGTCATAGAAAATTGATAGATAAATATAGATACATAAAGACAAATATAGATAAACTTTACATAAATATTGTTAAATGTAAATAAATATAGATCAATACTAAATATAGATAAATGCCAGAACTTTATTGTATTTTAAATCCTTTGCCCCCAATAAAAACACAAGTTATCATTCCTTAAAAAATAATATATATATATATAAAATTAATATCTTAGTTAACTGTTAATAAAAACTGTAGCTATAGGGCAAATGAAAGAATAAATTTTAAAAACAAAACAAACAGCTCGCACCAAGAGTTAAAAGAAAGAGGAAACTTTGAAAAAAAAACAACATAACAAATTAGTTCAACACACCGCTATCACCCAGAGAGTAAATGTTAGAATATGAAAGGACGCCTAAATATTTAATGTTAGAATATGAAAGGACGCCTAAATATTTAATGTTAGAATATGAAAAATAAAAACGCCTAGAGATTTAATATTAGAATATGAAAGGAAGCCCACAGAGTTAATGTTAGAATATGAAAGGAAGCCCA
This sequence comes from Radix auricularia, assembly GCA_002072015.1. Lineage (NCBI taxonomy): Eukaryota > Metazoa > Mollusca > Gastropoda > Lymnaeidae > Radix > Radix auricularia. The sequence goes on along the minus strand of MUZC01004720.1, from coordinate 46,846 downwards.
CAGAGTTAATGTTAGAATATGAAAGGAAGCCCACAGAGTTAATGTTAGAATATGAAAGGAAACCCACAGAGTTAATGTTAGAATATGAAAAGAACCCACAGAGTTAATGTTAGAATATGAAAGGAAGCCACAGAGTTAATGTTAGAATATGAAAGGACGCCTAGAGATTTAATGTTAGAATATCAAAGGAAGCCCACAGAGTTAATGTTAGAAAATGTAAGAAAACTCTATTTGAATAGAAAAGTACCCAGAGAGTTAGTTAATGTTAGAATATAAAAGCAAGCCCAGAGGGTTAGTTAATGTTTGAACGTAAAAGGAAAGCCCAGAGAGTTCATGTTAGAATATGAAAGGAAGACAACTCACCTCACTGGCCGCTCTCAGACGTTTGTTCTCCTGCCTCCAGGCCAGCGCCGTGTAACTCTCGAAGAAGCTGCCGTCCGACTCTTGGACCCTGCAATAACGGCCAGAGTTGTTTTTTTGACAATAGGACTTTAAAATTTGAATCATATTTGCTATCCAAACCCGAGGCCCTCTAAGAACCTTCCAGAGTTGCCTGTGATTCTCAAAACAAACACTTTTTAGAGTTGTCTGCTGCGCAACTCACAAGAGTAGCGTCCACCTTCTGACGTTTTGGTTAAAATATGACGTCATCACCATCATCTCACGTGTCCTCAAACGGTGTAGAAGACAAGAAAAAAAAAACCCACAGTTTTTCACGTTCCTTTTCTTACGGTGTGGTTCATTGATTATCTAAACACGGAACTAACACAGTCAAAACGCCTGAACGCCATTCCCCAAGAAGTTAGAATCTCGTGAGCGTACAGTCTAATATTGTTTTTGTTCTTCTGAACACAAGATATACTTCAGAAATGTATGCTCTCACAAATAATCGATTGTCAAACGATCTAGTGATTAATGGGTAAAAATGACAATTCGAATAAAATGAGGAGCTGCTATAATTTTTTCTTTATCTTCAATGTCTTAATTTTTTTCAACCATGAAAATGATGGCGGTAAGAAGTGGGTGATAGTTTTCTTTGTCTTTAGTCTATTAATTCAAATAATATTAAGTATGAATCATTGTTAAAGTTAGCTGAAAATAACTTTTTTAAAAGCCAGCCAAGAAGAAATATATGTTATAATATAAAATGTAGAGATGTTTCCCTCCTCTCCCCAGCACTAATACATTTCACATTCTCTATTTTTCTCCTACAAAGGAGATCCATAGGCAGCACGTCCTGTTATAACGTGTGAAGGAAACTAGCGGTTGATAAATATTTTTTACACGTTCTTCTCTTTAATCCAAACCTGAAACAACTTCAAAGATTATATAAATGGCCCCCATCAAAGTGTTCATCTGTGAAATGCATGGACCGAAACCTGAGACTTTGTAAATAAAACCCACATCTGGATTTAAAAAAAAAAAAAAACTTTCTTAAGAGGAAAAAAAGAATACAAATCATGAAAAGGTTAACACGATAAAAGTGAGAGCTGAGGTGCATTGTTCCAAATTCGTTCTGTCAGCGACCACTTCCGGCCGTTCATCAACCAGAAGCCTCTCACTGGCAACACACCGCCATAGCAATCTGGCCAGGATTTTCACGACACACGGCCTCCATTAAAAATTGAGGGGAAAATACATCTGTAACTTAATGCCGTATTTGTGGAGGCAATTATTCTGGGCCAACACTTCAACGGCAAAGGAAATTGTGTAGATTTTTTTGGAAACGCTGTTGGAGACTGGGGATAAAATTGTTCAAACTGAATTTTAAATGGGTGGAAGTTGATAATTGCTAATGACTTTTTTTGTAATGGTTTCGATATTCCGTGGAGAAAGTGAAATCAGTTCACAATGTGGACAGTGCACAGTGTCCTCAAGAATAAGGACAGTACTGAACAGTAAAGTTGTTGAGTTTAAAGCAACGAAGCAGTACGAGGCTATATGTAATGGCGGAGTCATGGAATGTTTTTAAGTTGTTAATAAATTATAATTAACCGAGCTCGATATAACGGGAAAGGGTAGAAGTTAGGACGGTGAAAGGGTTTAACTCAGATAAGTTTATATGAAACACTCAACTTATGGCGCAGGTTGCCAAGACACTAACCTTATTTTATATAAAGTCTAATAGAAAATGCATGTTAGTTCGAAGCCAAAAAATAACGTGATTTGGCTAAATTCTTGCAACTTAGGACTCTACCACTATAGAGGATGAAAGATGAACCAAAATTCTCTGAACTTCATAGAACTCGCCTCATAAAAGAGCTGAAGAAAATTTACAAAATGTGGCACATCACAGTTGTCGCCAAAACGGCTCAAATCTAGAAAATCCAACGGCAAAACTCAATATGATTGTGATACTTTTTATGAAAATTTCGCCCCAGAGTTCATTCCTCCCTTAAGAACCCTTTCGCCCCAGAGTTCATTCCTCCCTTAAGAACCCTTTCGCCCCAGAGTTCATTCCTCCCTTAAGAACCCTTTCGCCCCCTACGCTTCATATGGAATAACGCGCGTCTTTGTCAACGACACTTAGCGACAACTCGCCTCCTCCATCCGATGCAAGAAGAAAATTAGACACGTTTAGGCTGTAGGCCGTCAACTTAAAAAAAAAATGTATTCTATTCAGTTGACAATATCTCAAGACGGAGATGGGGAAACACAGCTGTAATGTCTCTTTAGTTTTGAGACCATCTTTTGCACATACCTACCTGACGCGATGCATGCTAAAGATTTTTCCAGAAAATTATTTTCTACTTCTTGGCTATAATGATTTTACTTACAAGTTTTCCGTTAAAATCTTTTTTTTTTTAATTTTATTTTTATCAGAGGAAAAGATTACAGCTTTCCAGAAGATCTTATTGAAGTTTAACGATTTTTTAGGCCATTACCACGGAAACCATCAGAAGACAATGAGTTTAAATTGAAAAAAATAGAAGAGAAATTTCTTATCTTTTTCATCAATCGCGAGTAGGCCGCATTAAGTTATATGTCATTCCATCTCGATAGCATTCTTAACGGAAACACATCAAGTGTTTTAGGAGAAAATAACTGCGCGTTGTGACAGCTCCCTCCCTCACATCCTCATAGCAGCACCCTCCCTCCCATCTTCAAAGCAGCACCCTTCCTCCCGTTATCATAGCATCACCCTTCCTCGCGTCATCATAACAGCACTCTCCCTCCCATCCTCATAGAAGCACCCTCCCTACCATCCTCATAGAAGCACCCTCCCTCCCATCCTCATAGAAGCACCCTCCCTACCATCCTCATAGAAGCACCCTCCCTCCCATCCTCATAGAAGTACCCTCCCTCCCATCCTCATAGAAGCACCCTCCCTACCATCCTCATAGAAGCACCCTCCCTCCCATCCTCATAGAAGCACCCTCCCATCCTAATAGGAGCACCCTCCCTCCCATCCTCATAGAAGCACACTGCCTCCCATCCTCATAGAAGCACCCTCCCTCCCATCCTCATAGGAGCACCCTCCCTCTCATCCTCAAAGAAGCAACCCCCTACCATCCTCATAGAAGCACCCTCCCTCCCATCCTCATAGAAGCACCCTCCCATCCTAATAGGAGCACCCTCCCTCCCATCCTCATAGAAGCACACTGCCTCCAATCCTCATAGAAGCACCCTCCCTCCCATCCTCATAGGAGCACCCTCCCTCTCATCCTCATAGAAGCACCCTCCCTCCCATCCTCATAGAAGCACCCTCCCGCCCATCCTCATAGGAGCACCCTCCCTCCCATCCTCGTAGCAAGTGTTCCCTGTGAGAAAATCTATGGGGGGAAAAAAGCAAACTAATATATGTAATAAATGACCTGTGGGTTTGTAAGAGTGTGCAATTCAAGCTATTCGATTACAAATCGGTATTAATTCGACACTTTTAAATCTATTTAATCGTATTTATTCTTACAAACAAGTGTTTCTATCAGGCATTTTCCGGTTCAGGTTTGAGACATCCCCATCACACCTGCACCTGAACTTGGACTTTCCCAACACTAGTGGCACACACGTTAAAAAAATAAAGGTAATGATAACTCGCTCGTCAAAACGACCGAGTATACAGCTGTATACTCCCTCGTCTAATTCCGGTTCTTGCTATTCTTTGTAACTTTTTAAAAAATACGTTAAAAAATTTCAATCATGGTTTGGTCCGCATGGTCGTATTGATAGTACGATCATTTTCTAAATCGGAGGTCCGGCGTTCGATCCTCCGTTGGGTTCTTTTATTTTTTAATACAATAAATACTACATGAATTGATAAGGAATAAGATTTTTTTTTTAAAGTTTGTTTTGACATTTAAGGTTTAGGGATAGATTTTAGGGGTAGGTTTAGTGATAGTTTTTAGGGTTTGGGTTAGGTTTAGTGATAGAGTTTAGGGTTTGGGTTCGGTTTAAATATCGATTTTAGAGTGCTAGATAGCTTGAATGCACAAATAGAATCGGAGGTTCAATCAAAGGGGCAGGGAATACTTGTAACTCTTCAATTCTACAAACATGATTTCTTACCATAACCGGAATAGGTCGAGGGAGTATGTAGCCATATACTCGGTCGTCCTGACGAGCGAGTAATCGCTACATAAATAAAATTAATAAATATAAAATAAATGCAATGGTAAAATTTACCTGGAATCTTTAAAAAAAATAATAATAATAATAAAAAAAAAGAACACGAAACTTTGTAATCAAGGAATTATCACAGTGCTATTCTATTTATTGATACACTAAAGTATCACACGTCAAAAATGACGGACATTTTCAAAATAAATTTATTTCAGCTGCAATCTATTTATTTTGAACAAATGTTTATCAGAACAAAAATAATGTGATTAAAAACTTGTATTTATTTTATTAATTTTAGTTTTATTCATTTATTTCCAAATCAACAATTTAACAATTAACGTTCCAAAAGAATTATTTTTGGTGTCTGCTTCCTAAAACTAATAGCGTCACGGAAGGGACGGGTGTGACCTACGGGACATACATTGCGAATTATGTATATTGATTATTTCCAGTACCGATAATTTTTAAAAAAGTAATAAAAACTCCAATAAGTATTTAAACGCAATTTACAACCAAGAATTTCAGATTTTTTTTATTCAAGGGAAATCATTCTAGCTTACATAAAAAGTCATTTGAAACAAGTAATTCTGAAACTAAACAAAATATGACGTCATATCCCTTTATGCTACAGCACACCAAGAATGCCATTGTGTCTATATAATAGGTTAATTTCTCGCCAACCATAACGTCTATCGGGTTGAAAGCAGCGTCAAACGCTACCTAATAATATTTAGAACAATGATGAACAATGAATGTTTTAAAAAATCCCTTTTTGTTCGTAAGTTTAGCAGCCATTTGTGAATAGCAAATGTTTTGTTTACTTTCAGAATTATTGATTTGAAATGTAATCTACAATGATTTTCCTTGAAAAATTGTTGGAAATTGCGCTAAATACTCTTTAGAGTGTTTATTACTTCGTTTTTTCCTATTTCCCAAAAACCATTATAACTTACATATTATTTAGAACAGTGATTTTTTTTTGATGAGCTTTTTTGTAGTAAAATATTAGAGTATGTATGAAACTGTGTTGCTCTCAGTAAAAAGTACAAAACGATAAGAGAAAAGTAGCTGTGCCGTGAAAAAAGGTATCACTAAATTGTTAATGTTTCACATGTAATGTGGAGCTAAATGAGTCATTCCAAGCAACTATCTATAATTTGCTCAGGAACCTTTGGCGTTCTCTGTCACTGCTTGTGTTTCTTGAGGCTGCCCACGAGGCCTCCGCCATTTTTTCTCTCGTAAATGTTTCGGTAGCGCCATTGGAAATCTGAACAGCTCATCACCTGCCCCTAGCGAATTCTTCGGAGCAGTGGCGTCGCTAGGGGGGTGCAGTGGGGGCGGGCCGCCCTGGGTGACACCATCAGGGGGGTGACACCAGACTGTAAAATTCTATATATTCCCGTTATTTGGCACTGGAAAACTCGGAGGAGTTCTATGGGTTAAATCATGAGGGGGTGACACCATGAGCTACCACCCCGGGTGACACCAACCCTAGTGACGCCTCTGTTCCGGAGAAAAGAACAACAAAACAACTGAACACGTGACTTGGAACACGTGAGGGTGAAAAATAACCACGTGGCACGGCAAGATAATGTATTTTAATCAGAATGACTCACTGACAAATAATAATCTCCAAACCAAAGGATTAGATGTGAAAACAATGCACGACTAATAGAAACACATAGTTTGGGAGTAGAGTCTTTATGTGACATGTTGGAAGCTTTATTTTAAAACAAAAATAACACGTTACTGGTCTATAAAACAAAAATAACACGTTACTGGTCTATAAAACAAAAATAACACGTTATAACACGTTACTGGTCTATAAAACAAAAATAACACGTTACTGGTCTATAAAACAAAAATAACACGTTACTGGTCTATAAAACAAAAACTATATAACAGAGTATTTTTAAAACGACCAGTAAACGAATGGCTTGATGAAAAAGACCAAGTAGATGTAGCAAAGTCAGTAAATGCAAACAATGAATACACTAATGTCACAATATTGATGCACTTGGCCAGCGAGGAATAGTTGGACTGGTCGGTCACGTGACAGAATATACTTAGATCACGTGATGCCTAATGCTTCATCCAAGAGACAAGGATAGCGATCTTATATCTACGTCTAAAATTGAATCGGCACACAAGGGGAATTAAACACGGTTCTGTATGCCTGTGTACTTTGACAAATGGGCTTGTGTGTGTGTGAAGACACTCCCAGATACTACAGGACGATGGAACCCTTTGGTTTATCTGAAGCAATATCAAACGTTAGAAGAAAGGCAAAAAGTTGATATATTGTAATGAAAGATCTGATTCAAACGGTAGAGACAACATGAGAAACGAGGGGTTAACAACCCCAGACACACAAACCCCGCACACATCTACTAATACGTCTAAAGGAAGAAAAATTTTGCAAAACTCCGTCATCAATTCCTTGATTAGAATCGGCTATAAAGGAAGCTGAAGATGACCTCAGAGTGTCTAGGCGGCTACTAATCAAAGGAATGATGACTGGGTAGGTCACCGGCTGGCCGAGTCGTCTCGCGGCGCAACACATCACATCTAATTGTACCCTTGGATTCATTGCTGGTCAAACGGTCACATCTGTCAGTCATGGCTGAAGGCTCCAACCGGATAAGTGTTGAGAAGACGGCTCCGGGTAAGGGGGCTTGTCAATCGCAACGTTAGAGTATAGGATCGAATCTGAGATCACAATTCTACTTTGTCCTAAATTCCATATTCGAATACTCAGGTCTCCAAGGTGATTTTGTGATTATACAATGTTGTTAATGGAAACGTAATTATACACAGGTCTCTAAGGCTTTTAAACAAAAACACAGAATCAGTGAAACAGACTATTTAATTTTTTTTATAAAATTGAAAAGCAAGTTGTATTAAAATTTCAGAATTTCGTTTTGAGTCGAGATAATTGCAGAACTACAGCTAGCTGATAGACCAGAACATCATCTGTTTGGTCAGCGGTAAATGATGTTTACGTCTACATGTGAATCAATTTCATTGTTACCTCCAATTATTTACATACATTCAGTTTGATCAGTGGTTTAGAAGCGTACCCGGTTTTCTGCGCCCTTGGCTAATTTTATTTTTGGCGCCCTTTGAGAAATCGGGAATAAATTGATTATTGAAGGATTAGCCCTTGGCGCCCTTGGCAACTGTCCCGATGCCAAGTCGTTGTTACGCCTCTGAAGTAGTCTATGTATTTAACAACATTGTTACATTTAGAATTTTTTTTTTTGTATAGAGCGAAAATAAACAGATCAACAGTGTAGGGGAAAAAAATCTTTCAATTTTTTGTTTATTATTTCGGAAAAGCCACTTTTAATGGAAAGAAAACAGTTTAGAAAATAATCAGATTAAATGAAAAATGAATAAAGCACACACTATTCAAATAAATATTTTCACAATAGAGTTCAAGAGATAGTCATGATGAAAAACTGGTAAATTGCGTGTTTTCGGAAAGGCAAAAACTTTACAATATCAATGTTGAATTAAAGTTCAAAGCAGTTAAGAAGGATCGATAAAAATTTAAGTCTTATCATTAATAATCTAGTAGGGAAACAAGGAAAGACTTCACACATTGAACTTTAGGTGTGAGTGGGGGTGGGGGGATAATGGACTCGCCCGGGCAAAGCTCGAGATTATTACAGATAATGGAACAACCCCGAGTGACGGCGGAGTGATTGTGTTTCTGTCAGGCGGTCAAGAGGCAGACGCCCCCCTAACACCCACCTCCCACCGACAAATTCTCGAGGTGACAGCGAGGTAAAATATACTTCGATCATCTCAATCTTCAGTGACAGGAGTCGGTCTAAGACAGCTCAGCCTGGGTGACAGGATTCGGTCTAAGACAGCTCAGCCTGGGTGACAGGAGTCGGTCTAAGACAGCTCAGCCTGGGTGACAGGAGTCGGCTGGGTGACAGGAGTCGGTCTAAGACAGCTCAGCCTGGGTGACAGGAGTCGGTCTAAGACAGCTCAGCCTGGGTGACAGGAGTCGGTTTAAGACAGCTCAGCCTGAGTGACAGGAGTCGGTCTAAGACAGCTCAGCCTGGGTGACAGGAGTCGGTCTAAGACAGCTCAGCCTGGGTGACAGGAGTCGGTCTATGACAGCTCAGCCAGGGTGACAGGAGCCGGTCTGAGACAGCTCAGCCTGGGATTGAACGTTTTTTTTACCACTAGCATAGACATTGGGAAGGAGCTCATGGGGGCGCTCCAGCTGTTTGTGAAAGGACAGTGCTCATGTTTTGATGATACACTGGACACTATAAAAAATATCTCTTTTTCAGATCTCGATACTTGATAGGTTTTCTTGAGCCATGGCATATGAACAAGGGATTGAGTGGCTGGCACAACCCCAAACTTGTGGACCGTGCCAGCACCGTGGCTCGAACCCGTGTCTCCCCTTAGCCGCGGTACGACAGCCCAGGGCGCTACCGCTAGACCCCCGCGGCCCCAGGAGTTTGTAAATGTGGTCGTGGTATTGATGTGTATATCTGTTTATAACAAGAGTGCTTACTTGAAGCTATATATATGTTTGAGATGTAAGGCTGTACATGTGTTTATAGCAAAACTGTGTATTTGTCTCTATATGTGTTTGTGATATAGGTTTGTGTATCAAAATTATCAAAAGAGCTGTCGTCTTTTTTTTTGGTCTCTGTGTAGACTCCATTATTGCAATTAGCTCAATACGCTTTTCATTTGGTTTGATAAGTAGACGAAGTGTTAGAACCGTGGTGGGAAAACTATCAATCAATAGTATAAAACCAAAAAGTTCGTTACTTTAGGAAATTTGTATTACTTATCGGCCGCAAGGTTTTTAGTAATGTGTGTGTGTGTGTGTGTGTGTGTGTGTGTTGATGCCCCATGCTACATGTGTAATGCCCCATGCTACATGTGTAATGCCCTAAGATCTTGTGTTTNATATATATATATATATATATATGCATTACTTTTTGACTTCCAATAATTTGTAGGCGATCGGTCGATTAAGCGATAAAAATAGTTTAATGTTTCAAATTTTTTTACGGTTGATTGAGAAACAAATCGTTAATTTTCGAAGTCCTAAAAATTTTACGTTGTGTGTTGATTAAACAAAACAAATAAATATTCAATGCTTCTTTCCTGTAGTTGCCGTTTCAGCATGAATTTCCAGCATTAGAAATTCAGTTAGAATATTTAAGTAAAATCTAGGCCCCCAGTGGTATTGATTACTTCCAACCTATAAAAACTGAGCCAGTTAAAACCAATTAACCGTCAACACCAACGCTATTTATAACCCTTATAAAGTCGATCATTTTAAAAGAAAAGACAGCATTTAGAAAACTGAAAAAAAAAATAAAAAAAAACACAAGATCTTAGGGCATTACACATGTAGCATGGGGCATTACACATGTAGCATGGGGCATCACACCATGATCATGGGGCATCACACCATTATCATGTGGCATCACACCATTATCATGGGGCATCACACCATTATCATGTGGCATCACACCATTATCATGGGGCACAAAACAACAAATTTTTGAAATAACAGTATCGCCTGAGATGTTCGTTTATAAATAAATGCTGCTTTTTTTTTAAAAAATTAAAAAATCCCGCAATGACATCGCCTCAACTCACCTATCCTCACCGCCTCTCACATTTCACTCCAAACTTCTTTAACATTTAAACCAAGCACAGACAGATGAAATAAAATCACATTGGAACAGACGGTGACACTCGAGAGGTTGTTTTTTTTTTTAATAGTTAAAATTCGTTGAAAAAATATTTTCCGAGATTCTAAAAGTGCAAAGTACTTCGTGTTTGTAGGTTGGACAATACGGCCATGACCTTGGTTTGTATGCAAGGCGTAGAAAAAGAGGGAAGCATTATTATTTGATGTGAGGACCGGTTTTTGTTGGAGGGCGGGGCGGTATCGGAGCGCCCACAATGCTTTACTGAAAATGGATTCAGAACAGTACCAGACGGAAAGTGTGAAAGATTTTATTTTTGTGTGACAAACAAGAGTGAGGCTTCCATAAAAAAAAACTTTAAAGTAATAGACAAAAATCTCAGCGAGAAATGACCATGTTCAACGACTCATTGTACACGTAGTTTTGATAATTGCTTTGCTGCTGCTAGGCCAGAATATATTATGAGATTTGAGAGCTAAGGAGAAATGAGGAATCTGTCCTTTATTTTCTCATGCTAACGTTCAATTCTATGGGATCTGTGTTATAAAGATTTTAGTTAATTTCGCAAGTAACATTGTCAGCATTTCAAAACTATGATAAGGTATTGGTCATTTGCCCTTTTCAAAAAAAAAAATCTTCTGGTTACCATTTCTTTATAAATAAAAAGTACATTATTTCAAGCCTGCAACATCCTGTTATTAAAAAATACAACAAAGTTCACCACCTTAGTTTACTTAAAAAACTTAAATACTTTGGAATCTCAGGTCCCTTACATCACTGGATCCAAGATTTCCTATTGGGTAGGGAGCAAACTGTAATAATTAATGGATCTAAATCTACACCAATAAAGGTTAACTCAGGAGTTCCACAAGGAACTGTCCTAGGTTCCTTACTATTTTTAATTTATATAAATGACTTACCCAACAATATCTCAACAGGAACTTAAGTTAGGTTATTTGCTGATGATTGTATAATCTATAGAACAATCAAGTCAGAACAAGATAGCAAAATTTTACAAAAAGACTTAGATGAATTAATAAAATGGGAAACTAACTGGAGTATGTCCTTCCACCCAGAAAAATGTCAACTGCTAAGAGTAACAAAGAAAAAAAAAGAAACAAATAAATTTAAAATACTTCATTCATGGAAAAGAACTAACCCAAACTAAAGATGCAAAACACTTAGGAGTCATAATAAATGAGAAACTATCTTGGAATCCCCATGTCAATGAAGTTATTAAAAAATCAAACAAAACCTTTGGGTTTATAAAAAGAAACTTTTACAAATGTAACAAAGATATAAAACTAAAATGCTACCTCGCCCTGGTGAGACCTATACTAGAATATGCATCTTCTGTATGGGACCCATCCACCAAAGAAAATATTGATAAGTTAGAACAAATCCAAAAAAGAGCTGCCAGATTCATTACTGGAGAATATTCAAAACTGACAAGAGTAACACCGTTAGTTAAATCATTAAACCTTGAAACACTAGAGGATAGAAGAACCAAGAGTAAATTAGTAATTATACATAAGGCAATTAATTCTAATTTAGAAATACAACACAAAGATAACCTAATACAACCCTCAAATAGGCATAAAGTTAAAAACACCTTCCTTATTCCATATGCAAGAACAAACACATACAAGTTTTCTTTCTTTCCGTCCGGTATTCGGGCGTGGAATGGGTTGCCTGAAGAAACCAGGAAAGCCAACACTTTATCATCATTTAAAACTCTAGTAAGAATACAGGACTAAACACAAACCATAGAAATACGTAGGACGCAATAATCTTCTGTACAGAAGGAGCGTCTGTAACATATAAGATAAGATAAGATTTACCATACCAAACGTTCCAAACCCTATTAATAAATAACCCTTAAAAACTAAGTTTTTTAAGACTATAAATCCTTTGTATATGAACGATATTAAACGTATTGAATATGATACGCACCGCGCGACAAAAATTTACAGACTAACGTGAACTCCCAGTGCTGTAATACATGTAGATGTGGTCATCGCTGGCTGGAGTGAACTCAAATGAAACGTTGAGCAGACGGCTACATTGAAAGACATAGAGATTAACTAAAAGTGCATACATTTAATTACAATAGATTCGATCGATCTGAAATTTTGATACAATGCATTGTTAGGTGATACAAGTCTATGTGCAAAATGTCAGGGGAAGTGGGTCATTGTTTACTTTTATTCCCCCCCCCCCGACCAAGACGGTGAAATTAATATAAGGGATTAAAAAAATTAGTCTTAAATAAATTAAAATTACCCCCCAGCCCCATAACAAGAGGGCGCGGTGGTCTAACGATAGCATGGTGTCGAACCGAGACTAGAGAGAGAGAGTCACGGGTTTGAGCCTCGGTGCTCGCAAGATCTCTCGCCCGTAAGCAGTGGCTAACAAACACTTGTCAACACCACTTCTCTTGCCCCCCTCCCCAATAAACCATCATGTTCTGAAAAGGGGACTTTAGTTGTTTTTTTTCTTCTTTTTACACCACAACAAAAGACAAAGGATACAATTAACTAAAACACTTTCAGCTTTTCCAACGTTTCAACCCAAAAAATTCTCATCCATTTTGTATCCATTCTCCATTACTTTCAGTCCTCCCCCCACAAGAAAAAAAAATCAATCAATAAAAATAAATAAATAAAAAAATAAAAAGTAAATAAATTTAAAAAAAAAACAACAAAAAAAAAAAAACAAACTAGTAATCCAATCCAGCCTGCCCATTTCTAACATAATTAAAATAGTAATAAACTAAAAGGCCGCAAAACGTGCTACAAGTTTAAACACGCAGCAGCTGATTTTTTTCGGAACTTATTTTTTAAAAACAGTTTTTCAAGACATTCAATTTTCCTATATTCCACAACTATGATATCAACGAATAAATTCGTTAACTTTACATTTGATATCAAACGTCATAGAGATGGAATATAGGATTTTGGTGGAGAGCGACTGCTTAGTTCCTCATATTAAATGTTTTGATTTTGTAGAATAAAATAATTTTAAAAATGATGCTGTAGTTTATTTGATATTGCACATGTTAAAATTGGTTGCTTGTAGAATGAATTGCTGATGGCAGTTTCAAGAGAGTAGATCTATAGGATATGTGATGTTATTTGTTATAGAAAGTTTAAACTCATATAAGAGTTGCGTATACAAAAAATACAACTCTGATATATTTATGTGTAAAAAGACGGTTTCTAATTGTGTGTAAAAATATATGTTTATATACATATATATATATATTATTGACAGTAGTACGGAGCTATTTCTTTATTTTGCTATAAAAAAGTAAAAAATCCCATTTTACGACCTTCTGACTTAAACATGTTTTGGACAACAATTGACTTGTTACGTCTAACACAAATGTATCATCCAGTGCCCGCCATTTTATGCTGGAGCTACTGCGACAAACTCAATGACATAAAAGTGCTTTACATTATGAAGCCACACGTCTTTTGCCACCGCCGAGGGACTATTGGTTACAGCACCTATAAATTTGCTGAGAACTAACAGTCGACTTATTAAGCTGAAACGTGAAACACTATGAGCCATGCAAAGTTCAGACCTTTTTGTGACGTCCGCAAGATAAAATGACGTCTGTTCGATAGATGTGAATGGCCGCAGCGATTGACACTTAGAGACATTGACACGTGACGTTAATGGTAAAGACGTCGCAATGAATGTCATCGACATGACAAGGGGAGCGAGGGCCGGGTTTTACGCTGACTTAACTAGACGGTCACTTTACTTGACGGTCACTTTACTTGACGGTCACTTTACTTGATGGTCACTTTACTTGACGGTCACTTTACTCGACGGTCACTTTCCTTAACGGTCACTTTACTTGACGGTCAATTTACTTGACAATCACTTTACTTGACGGGCACTTTACTTAAAGGAGCGTCTGTATAAAAGGAGCTTCTGTTTAGAAGGAGCGTCTGTATAAAAGGAGCTTCTGTATAGAAGGAGCGTCTGTATAGAAGGAGTGTCTGTATAGAAGGAGTGTCTGTATAGAAGGAGTCTCTGTATAGAAGGAGCGTCTGTATAGAAGGAGCGTCTGTATAGAAGGAGCGTCTGTATAGAAGGAGTGTCTGTATAGAAGGAGTGTCTGTATAGAAGCAGTGTCTGTATAGAAGGAGTGTCTGTATAGAAGGGGTGTCTGTATAGAAGGAGTGTCTGTATAGAAGGAGTGTCTGTATAGAAGGAGCGTCTGTATCTGTATCTTACGATTTCGCTCATATATTGTTTTGATGCATAGCTTTATTTTTGCGCAGAATTACTCTCATGTAACTAACTCTTGAAATGTTTGGACAAAACACTTCATTTTAATGTTTTATAACATGTATGTATTTTCACTAAAAGTCACTAAATGTTACAGAACTCTTTTATCACGTTTTTATCGTTAATATTTTTTATTTCATTAAAAAAGTATAGTGAAATTTAAGTTGTGGAATCAGAGAGTAATTATCAAGTATAATATTTATAATTTTAGGAATTTGTTTTATTATAGGGCTGTTAACCTTTAATTTAAATTTAATCTTTAACTTTTGAAAAAAGTAACGATTAATTAATCGTTAATTCCGATTAAAGCCAAAATTTTAATTTTTAATGTAATAAGAAACACTTATTAAATGTTCTTGTTAAAAATCAAAATAACACTGGAATGTTTCCTTGTATCCAACTATGGAAAAAGACAAGTATGTTGCCCTTATTTGGTTCAACTTATGAGCGGATCTAATTTACAATATAATTAGCCAAGCTGAACTATCTTTCACATGGAAATTATGTCTTTTGTATGCACAAAACGGTCTTGGAAAGGAATGACATCATCGGACGGGTTCATTAAGTTTCCACCATTGAAGAGGGTTAATGGATTCAGGAACATTTGTAACGCTATAATTCATAAGAAGATCTGTCGTCATTTTCTGTCTCTGAGTCAGACTCCATTACTGCCATTAGCTAAATACGCTTTTTATTTGGTTTGATAAGTAGGCGAAGTGTTAGAACCATGTTAGGCAGCCTTTATCAACATTTTGAACATTCCCGTCAGTCAATAGTTTAAAAGTAAAATGTCCCTGTAATCGTCAGGAAATTTATTTTTTATCAACCACTATTTGTTTTTGCTTTATTACTTTTTGACTTCCAATAATTTGTAAGTCATGGGTAGACTAATCGTTAAAAATAATTTAATCAATAATTTTTTTACGATTAATCGAGAAATTAATAGTTAATTCCCGCAGGCCTACTTTATAAATGCTGTATTTGAAATTAATATCAATATATTCAACAATATCGAAATCGACTTATACTAAAAAAGAAAATGTAAAAAATGAATGTATAAGCCTATCAACAGTTTCATGACTATAAAAACCTTCTTATGACCGTACAATCCCTCTTTATCTACTTTACAACCTTTAATGCCCATGCCAATATCCATTAATGCGCCAACCAAAATAGTTGTGACCATAAAATCCCCATTTATTAACTTCTCTACATTATGACGACCATAAAAATCCCCATCATCAACCCAGCAACACCACCATGATCATAAAATCCCCATGGACCCAGTTCCCCATACAAACATGGTCACACCGGCCCTGGCGTTGAAAATTCCGAGCACTGTTTACCATTGTGTAAGCTTTATTAACCCAGTGGGCAGTCAGTCCATCACACCGACACGACCGGTCACTTGTTTACCCAGACAATAGTCGTTTGGACTTGCCAACCCACACCAGCCCTGCCCCATCACCCTGGCTGGGGAAATTCCGAGGCCAATGGAAAAATAAGAAGGGAAAAATCTCCTTTTATGCCACATTTTCGCTTTAAAAAGATAATACAAGATACACTTTTGATTTTAATAAATATATCTAATGTAACGGACCATAATCGTGGAAAAAAATATATAAAAGTTCTCATGGTAAAAAGCACAACGACTTTTTCAGTAATTTTTTTTAAAAAAAGGCGCGATATTTATTTTAGTTAAAACACATTTGGACTAACGAGAGATATTTAAACACACAGTCACGAGAAATTAAAGGCGTTGATTGAATATGTATTCTGCAAACATTACGCAAGTTCTGTGAAGGTTTGAAATAAAGGAACAGTACAATACAACGAGAATGTTTCAGCTGTTTTGTTCGCGGATGTAGTAGTCTATAATGATGTCATGCAACTTGTTTCATTATTTCGTTCCCACGGTCTGTTCAGAGCATTCGTTTATATTCTGATGGCCCGTGAGAAGTCTATGAATCTTCTAAAAGGTATCGAATCCATCGTTTTCCAAAAAGATCACTGTACAGATTACATGAAGAGAGTATCATCTTTAAAAGGGTATCGAATCCATCGTTGACATAAAGATCACTTTACAGATTACATGAAGAGAGTATCATCTTTGAAAGGGTATCGAATCCATCATTTTCCCAAAAGATCACTGTACCGATTACATGAAGAGAGTATCATCTTTAAACGGGTATCGAATCCATCGTTTTCCCAAAAGATCACTGTACCGATTACATGAAGAGAGTATCATCCTTAAAAGGGTATCGAATCCATCGTTGACACAAAAGATTACATGAAGAGAGTATCATCTTTGAAAGGGTATCGAATCCATCATTTTACCAAAAGATCACTGTACCGATTACATTGAAGAGAGTATCATCTTTAAACGCGTATCGAAAACATCGTATTCCTATAGATCACTGTCACCAATGTGTCAAACGTGATAAAACATTAACGGTCAGATTTCACGGCGAAAGAAGCCAAATGTTAAAGGAAATGTCTCAAATAAAAAAAGAAAAAAAATGAAATAGATTCAACATAAAAGTTATAGAGTAAGAAGTGTCAAATAAATTGTCTGGTCACAATCAAAACATGTTACAAGTGCCCAGATATCGAAATATAAAATCGCGTTACAGATTGGGTTCTATATTAAAATCCCTAGGCTGGTTGAGTCTCTGATCCAATACTGACCGGGTCAACCCAATGCATGACCTAAAGCACAATTTACCTAGTGGGTCAAAGGCTGGGAATTTAAAACCAAATCAGCACGAAGGCTGCTTCTTGTGACGGAAACCATTGCCACGCCTCTGTTGTTTTTCAGTCGAGGATGTGACCGGAAGATGAACGCAGCATTAACAATGTTGTTGGAAATTTTTTTTTTTTGGTTGAAAAAAAAATGTGAGTTGATGGAGGAGGGGGTAGGGGGGTGTATTAAATTCAGGAATCATGCCGAAGAATTGATCCGAGGAAAAGGTATTCCCTAGATTCTTGTCACACGTGGTAAACTGATCCAAGGTCAGCTTGGGATGAAAAGTTCAACTGATCCACGATCAATCAGCATCAAACTCATGCGAACAACGGCAGAAAGCTCCACCAAACCTGCTCCCCCCCACTCCGCTCCCTGTTTACCATGCCATTGCCCGGATACAATATCAGTTGAACTCATCAGGCGGTTGATTGATGATAAAATTGTCCCACGGCATCTCGAGTCTAAACATGCCCATTGAAGTCCAGTTGTGCCACGGCTACAGCGGAATTCAAACAATATGATATAAAATGTCCAGGTCATTCGAAAGGGCAAAGAACCAAAGCAAAAAAGAGGATTAAACTACAGCATTTTATTTTAAAGTACAGTGGTACCTCGAGATACGAAATGAATCCGTTCCGGGGTGGCTTTCGCATCTTGGATTTTTCGTATCTCGAACTAAGTTTTCCATGTAAAATACGTAAACTTTTCCAAGTCAAACAGATCAGAACTAAAAATTGAAAATGTCAAGGAAAAATATTGAAAAATAAAGTAGGATTCTTCAATCGTTGAAAGTATTCATTGTAAATCAAAATAAAGCAATGAAAGCAGAATAAGATGAATAGAAAAGCGAACCTTTACCTTTCGATTGAGGAGAGTTGGCGAAGTATAGGAGATGGTGGTAGGGGAGGAGATGGTGGTAGGGGAGGAGATGGTGGTAGGGGAGGAGATGGTGTAGGGGAGGAGATGGTGGTAGGGGAGGAGATGGGGGTAGGGGAGGAGAAAACATGGTAGAAAACATTACGGCATTATCTATAAGAAACACTTCACTTGATGAAAATAATACGTTAGGTGCAATTGAATTAATGATGAATTAATTCTAAATAAACACAGTAAAAGTATAAACAAAAAATACGAAACAAAAAACTTAAATCTACCAATATCTTCCCCCTTCTTCACAATTTAGAGAATCCTCTTCCTCGGTGCTTCTCTAGCAGCTATTAATTTCTTTGATACCATGGCCATAATAGTACGCTTTTCCAAATATCTCAGGAAAACATTTACCAATGAAGGCCACTAACACCAAAACAAATACACAGTAAAGAAAGCAGAGTTGTTAATTGCGCGGTGAAAGACGTCACGTGATTCCAGTGTTTGTCAGCTGCGCGTTTTTCGTGTCTTGGATTTTTTTCGCATCTTGGAACAAATGATTTTTCAATCGACCTTTCGTATCGTGAAATATTCGTATCTCGAGGCACCACTGTCTTTAGAATAAGACCGGCTTTCAACAACCTTACTGCATACGTCTCCAACTTCAGCTAGATCAACAGCATTTTAACGCACAATTCCAGCTTGAACACACGACTCCTAGCTATATTGATCGAGCTACAGCTATAACACTGACTATCAGTTATATTGATCGGCCCATAGCCATAACGCTTGACTATTAGCTATATTAATCGACCTCTAGCTACTACTCTTCACTCCCAGCTATATTGATCGAGCTACAGCTATAACACTGACTACTAGTTATATTGATCGGCCCATAGCCATAACGCTTGACTCTTAGCTATATTGATCGACCTACAGCCATAACGCTTGACTCTTAGCTATATTGATCTATCTACAGCCATAACACTTGACTCCCAGCCATATTGATCGACCGTCAGCTCAAACGAACAAATTTTCGACTCGGCTGAGTTTTCCTCATACACTTACATTATGGATGGCCTGTAAATATTTGATGGGTCGTCGCTCGTCCGGCCTTTATTCCATTAGTGCACCGAATGGGACGTAACTGCCCTTATTTAATTATCACACCACAACAGCCTGTAACTGGGGTTTACTAATCTATCTTTAAAGTCGCTGACGGTTTTCAAAACATTGTTTAAACTTGATGTATGTTGTAACCTTTATATTTGGACAACATGTTATATTACTCGTGTATATATATATATATCTGAAGGTGTCTGTTCGATGTTTGCTACTTTACTTTTAAGTAATCTTGTTACTGATGATTTTATTGATATTCAAAAAATGTTATTGAGAAATATTTAATTTGCAAGGAACGGAACTCCAGTCAAGTTTGCAGTTTCTCATAACCCCTATCCTAAGCGAAATGAGAGAAACACTTAAAGGTCTTATACAGACTTGACCGGGGTCCAGCTCGGAAAAGAGAGTGATATATGGTCCACTAGTCAAGGTGGCGGGACGCACATCATGAGATTAAATTTACTGAAACAGCCTACTGACACTGTGTCTTACTTTACGATTTTTGCTTTGATCCTATAATTTGTTGATATTACAGTAACAGTAAATATTGTTGTGGTCACCACATGAAATGTCAGTCACATTAATAGTCCCAACAACTTGTTTCATACACTAGACATCAGTAATTCTTGGAAAGAAATTCAGTTATATATTTATATTCAATTATCTCAATATTCAGATCGTAAAAGGCGAGACCTAGAAAAACAAAAATTTCCGTTCATCTATTTCATTAGCCATATGATAAAATATTTATTGTAGACAAGCTACGATAGAAGGGTTGATGTAATAGTGAAAAAGAGAATAACCTTTCAACTTTCAACATATAGATCCATCATTAGTGTAAAATTATTTAGTGTTGACTTTACACACATGAAATAATAGCCGCTGATCTCGAAGTCATGGTAAAACTGCAGTAGATCAAAAGTCTCATGCACGGGAAAAGGAACCCAATAGTTGAAACTAGTTTGTTTTTTTTAAATGAGGGCTGTTCAACCACAATCAATTATTTCCATCCCCTAACTATAGTGTTGAAATAACTATTAAGCTGACCTTGATTATCAGTGCGCGTAAGCGCCATCGAGCATGTGCTCTTCTAAGGCGTGAGCTCGAAATATGTCACAATCGTGGCAAGCCAACAGAGGTGTGTGAGCTGAATCGACAGCACCATAGTTCGGTGACTTTGATGAACGCAGCCGAACACATTCTTAATTTAATTTACCGAGGCCCGCAATGTCAGCATCACCACCTAGCCATTGAAACACTGGTGTAAGTATTGGGTTCGTGGTCCGCGCTTAACACTATCGCGTAGCCGGGAAGCTGCAGAACACTACAGTGAGAAAATGTTAGCAGAAACGGATTGTGCAGATACTAGAAGTATCTTTAAGATTGTGCAGATACTAAAAGTGTCTATAAGATTGTAAGCTCAAGAACTGAAGTATCAGTAGGCTATTTAGCATCTAATCTCGTAAACTGAACTGAACTATCCCTTAACCCGTTATAGGTTCGTTGGGGCATTATTTTGAACTGCACACTATCTCATGCCACGTGTTCCGGTCCTGTGCTGCCTTCTGGGAGTCTAAATGACAGGTTCGTCCACTCTTTGATATCGTCCTCCCATCTCTTCCTTGGTCTGCCTCTTTTCTTCTTCCCTCGCAATAAGGTCTTTGAGAGACCTCTAGATCTTGTCACGTGTCCGTAAAAGAAATCGAAAAAAACAATATTTAGAGAATCTTTACTAGTCAGACCCTAGACACCAATATTGATCCTATCTGTTAAAGACGGTCCTTCTACATAGAAGACTATTGCCCCCTACGCTTATCTATCCTCTTTAGAGTTAGGTATATCCTAACGAATATTTTTATTTCAGATTTGAGGAAAGTGGAATGGATTAATTCCCCCATCCCCTCCCTTAATCTATAAACCCCCGATGAATGCCCGGATGTCTAGTGAACGTCAGTAAGTGAAACATTACGTCAAGGCTAATTACAAGTTTGGTCTCTGCTTAATCCACCGAGCCCGCACGATAAGGATTCTATTAGATTACCAAACAAAAGTACAATGACGCTCATGTTTTATTCACAAGAAAGGTATACAACGAGAAATGACATTTCATTTGTGAAGTTATCTATGGGGCAAACATTTGAATTATTGGTCGAGATGTCATCATTTATCAGTCTTGCGTATTTTTAGCTTTGATTCTTTGGAAATATTTAGTTTAAGCTCATGGATATCATTATAATAAATTGTTTTTACATAGTGTCCTCACTATCCGTGTAATAGATTGTCTTTAAACTATCTGTAACTTAAAGATTGTAGAGGTCATTGTCTTTAAACTATCTGTAACTTAAAGATTGTAGAGGTCATTGTCTTTAAACTATCTGTAACTTAAAGATTGTAGAGGACATTTTCCAACACACGGGTAAATAAACACAGATTAACTCAAAGAAAATTAAAACTTCAAAATGTTTCAAAGTGCTCATTAAAATTCAAGATAATTACACAATACCGTAAAACGCTCATGAATGAACAATTTTAAATACACGGTCCGAGAAAATCATTCCATCCCATACCGAATGGCAGAGACAATTTTTACCGGTTCGTGTTGATTTCTTATCTTTTTTCTAATTATTTATTAACCTTAAAGTTTTATTAAAGAAATTACAGTTTCCCCAATACAATAATAACACAACGTGACATTTGGTATTTCAGCTCTTCTAGTGAATGCTTCTGAGCGCACTGTGAACTTGTCTTCTTTTATTATTCACACAACAGATTCGAAAGTGTCTGCTTTTATTATTTACACAACAGATGCGAAAGTGTCTGCTTTTATTATTCACACAACAGATTCGAAAGTGTCTTCTTTTATTATTCACACAACAGATACGAAAGTGTCTGCTTTTATTATTCACACAACAGATGCGAAAGTGTCTGCTTTTATTATTCACACAACAGATGCGAAAGTGTCTTCTTTTATTATTCACACAACAGATTCGAAAGTGTCTGCTTTTATTATT
>MUZC01004720.1:9377-24456 GCA_002072015.1 Radix auricularia | reverse complement strand
CGAAAGTGTCTGCTTTTATTATTTACACAACAGATTCGAAAGTGTCTGCTTTTATTATTCACACAACAGATACATCACGTGATGTGTGCAACAGTGAGGGAGGCGGGTGTTGTTAGTTTTGTGTAGTAATTTGAGTCATTTAAGGTGGTTTCATGGGAAACACATTGGGAGGGGGGCACATAACTTCACTAGTGCCGCGGGCAGTACTATCTCTGGTTACTATACATTAATTAGACCTATGGTTCTCAAACATTGTGTTGTCAACACTTTCTTACAGATCCATTTTACCGGATGGGCCCTGAATTAAATAATTATAATAAGTGATATTTTACCATTTTATAATAAAAGAAAGGGATGCCAAAGAAAGTATGAAGAATTGGTTTAAAAATATTTCCGGTACGAGACAACTATTAAACTAAATATTAAAATATAGAGGCTGCGGCTTGCGATTTTTATTTTATCTGAATTTCTATTCAAATAGAAAGAACTTTTCAAACTCTATTGAAGTATATTTGTACTTTTTGTAACAATAAAAAGATAATCATAAAGGAATTTTAATAAAAAAAACTTTTGATTTCGGTACAAATCTGAGCAAATGCCAGGGATTTGGGGACATTCATCTTGGACATTTCACGTGATTAATTGCACCTCTTCATCACCCACCAGAAAAAATATATATCAACCATCAGAAACACCTATCTTTAGGCCATGAGAAACACGTCTTTATAGGCCATCAGAAACACGTCTCTGTAGGTCATCAGAAACACGTCTCTATAGGTCATCAGAAACACGTCTCTATAGATCATCAGAAACACGTCTCTATAGATCATCAGAAACACGTCTCAATAGGCCATCAGAAACACGTCTCTATAGGTCATCAGAAACACGTCTCTATAGGTCATCAGAAACACGTCTCAATAGGCCATCAGAAACCCGTCTCTGTAGGTCATCAGAAACACGTCTCTATAGGCCATGAGAAACACGTCTCTATAGGCCATCAGAAACACGTCTCTATAGGCCATCAGAAACACGTCTCTATAGGCCATCAGTAACCCGTCTCTATAGGCCATGAGAAACACCTCTCTATAAGCCATCAGAAACACGTCTCTATAGGCCATGAGAAACACCTCTCTATAGGCCATCAGAAACACGTCTCCATAGGCCATCAGAAACACGCCTCTGTAGGCCATCAGAAAAACCACTCTATAGGCCATAAGAAAAACCACTCTATAGGCCATAAGAAAAACCACTCTATAGGCCATAAGAAAAACCACTCTATAGGCCATAAGAAACACGTCTTTATAGGCCATGAGAAACACGTCTCCATAAGCCATCAGAAAAACCACTCTATAGGCCATAAGAAAAACCACTCTATAGGCCATAAGAAATACGTCTTTATAGGCCATGAGAAACACGTCTCCATAAGCCATAAGAAAAACCACTCTATAGGCCATAAGAAAAACCACTCTATAGGCCATCAGAAACACGTCTCTATAGGCCATCAAAACTCTCTTCTATAGGCCATCAAAAACTATCTTCTATAGGCAATCAGAAAAAAACTTTTTAAAGATTATCGTAATCTCTCTATTTCATTGGACACACATCTCATCATAAGACTCCTTAATCTGCCTAAACACCTACATCCCTGCTATTGGCCACACCTCTCTACTGTCATCATAAGACTCCTTAATCTGCCTAAACACCTACATCCCTGCTATTGGCCACACCTCTCTACTGTCATAAGACGCCTCAATTTGCCTGAACACCCACAGACCTGCTATGTGCAACACTTATCTACTGTCATCATAAGACTCCTCAATCTGCCTAAACACCTATAGACCTGCTATTGGCCACACCTCCACATACATGGGAAACTCCTAATATGGTTGCAATTTTGTTGGCAGTTTTAGAGCGCTGGCGTTAAGGCCCCGTTCTCATCCATAATTAGTTGCTCTAATTAGTTACAGGGGAACTCCACCACCTCCCACCCTACTACCGCACAGTCACACAAGCCGTTCACGCATGTTCTTGTCTCACAAGACGGAGCAGTAAAGAATAAAGGAAAAATGTGAAGATTTAATTTAAAAAAATTATGCTTTGTTAATACTTCTACCTGTACTGTACAAACCTTTACCGTCCAAACCTATAGGGTTCTTCATTTCTAAAACCGGAAAACGTCATAACTTATTTCGTAATGTTCTTTTTTAGATTACATTTTGGCGGAACAATGTTTTGAGGCATAAATGCAGTCAAATCACTATGTTCTAAAAATTGTTAGCTTAGTAAAATTACGAAATTGTGTTTTATTTTGCAAGTCCAATGAGCTGTCTTAAATTAACGAAGAATTAAAAATTAGCTAATAAGATCAATCATTCTCAATATACCTACATTAACGTATTGACTCGTATCTTTTATTAATTATTTTTTATGAATTTGTCCTTAAAAAAGATAAATTTAGATATAATATTTCTGTTAATAGATTTCCGCCATATTATGAACATCCCTATACTTGTAATTGTCTATAAATCCTTTATATACGAGACATACCTAAAAGTATGTTCATTATAATACTCATCGCACGACAATCCAAAGATCCAAAATGGTAGTTATGTCTCATATAAAAGGATATATGGTTTTTAAAAAAAACTACTACAGTCTGCATACTAAATTTCAGTTTGATTTGATCACGGGAAAAGAGTTATTAAAAAACTTGTTTAACATAGTGCAAACAGCGAGAGCAGATCAGCAATTACTAGCATTTACATTTACAGATCGGGGTAGATCCTATATTTTTTAAAAAAAGTATCGACAATATAATACGCACCGCGACATTCCAGCACAAAAATTAACACGCTACATATAAAAAAAGAGATAATCTAAACATTAATTAATTTCATTACGGAGCCTTCGATCAACCCAAAAATCAATCCAAAGTTTTTCACGCAAACAACCAAGAAAGGCATCAAGCAATCAAGCAGACGCCACAAGTTAATATAAGGGATTTAAAAATTAATGTCGCCATTAGCAGTAATTGTGAGTCTATATGCAGTTCGTTTCATAACTTTACATATTTAAATACTTGTTAATTGTGTAACTGTAACGGATATAGTTTTGTTTCTCACCATGGATTAGGTTTAGAGCAATGAAAATGTTGAAATACTTAAATTCAAATAAAATTATTTTAAAAAAATAAATAAAAAAAGTAATGACTTCATTGCGCGTGGGGACGTGGTCTCTCGTGGCCTGACGTGGCCTGACGTGGTCTCTCGTGGCCTGACGTGGTCTCTCGTGGCCAAAGTGTTTCAATGTGGTTCTCAACAATTAAATATTAAAATTAGGGCTGCGGAAATTATCGATTAATTTCTCGATTAATCGGTAAAAAATTGTATCGATTAAAACTATTTTAATCGATAAAATAGCCATTAAAATTAAGGGAAAACACTGCGATGATGTTGCCGATTAATCAATAAATAACCAATTATTAATAATTAAAAATAGTTGCTTTTTTACGTACACACTTCTCCATTAAAAAAAAAAAGAGTAAAGTTTCAAAAAAGCTGTTTTATAAGGAAAATGATATCAACAATTAAAAATTGTTTTACTTAATTAACAATAACACAATTTAAATTCATTGACAATAATTTGAACTACTTTTATCTAAATAAAAAGAATGTGAATCGCCTGTTTTTTGTTATTTCCTTGAAATTTTTAGTTTAATGACGTCATACATCTTAATATTAGCTTCAATCAAAATTATCGATTAATTATTCGGTAATTTTTCAAAAGTTAACGATTAATTTTAATTTAATCGATAACAGCCCTAATTAAAATAGTTATCAGTTACTACCGATCTGGCTTACACTGATCTAAATATTTGTTCGCATGATCCACGTAAATTAAGCCATCTTTGTATATTAACACACATGTGTGAAGCAAGATATCACTCAATGATTAATAAGAAAGCATGAGGGGAAAAGTAACTATTCAATAATTTTAAAAATCCCGAATGAGACAAACATTATTCAGTGACAGCAAAACATAGGCGTCCAACACATCATTCAATACAAATATAACAAAATAACCCGATAGGAACTCTCGTTGAATGAAAATAAAACCTGTGTGCAGAAAACCATCATTCATTGAAATCAATCTGAGTTAAGAAATATATCCTGGAATGACAATAAAATTCGATCAGGGAAAGCCATTGAACTGGATTGAAAAAAACCTGACCTTGAACTCTAAAATGAAATAAAGCGTCAGATACCTCCACTACCCCCCTCCCTTCGCGATCTCATCCCACTCATTAGCATGCACGTCTGATTAGCTGGGGATTAGTGGGGCCACGTGACAAGGACATGAGCAATTTCCTCTGGGTTTAAGATGATCTCCTTCCGTTTCACAAAATAACCGGCCCTGGCGAAGATGGTGAGTTTGAAGCGGACCTCGCATACAGGCTCGAGCAATCTGGGCTCCACGAGAGTGACGACTCGACGGATATGACGCAACATTTTTCAGGAGACTTTATATTGTCTTGTATGTCATGGAACTCTTTATGTTGAATGCTACTACAATACACAGACACACAAATACAAACTAATATACACATGCTTATAAAACAAACATTAGTTTATATCAAAAGATTCATCAGATCCCTAATTGTCTGACACCCTTATGGATAGGACCATTTATTGTATCCCCTTATAAGCCCATTTATTTAACCCCCGATAAGTCCATTTATTATATCCCCCAATAAGCCCATTTATTGTACCCCCGATAAGCCCATTTATTATATCCCCCAATAAGCCCATTTATGGTATCTCCTGATAAGCCCATTTATTAATTATATCTCCCTAAAATTCTACAGTCCAAATAAAGAATAGTTAGCCTAATTTTGAAGTTGATGAACTTGATGTACAGAAACACTCAACCCTGCTAGCTGCTGTGTCTAATTAACATTTATCCACCAAACACACAAACCTGTATATATGTATTGAGAGCTGAAGCTGATACAAGGATTTATAGTGATGTATATGCGCTTTTTGACTTCACCCCTTGTCTGGAAATAGCATTTGAATCTCAACCCAATTTAACAAGGTTTATATGCTAAAATTTAACAATTGAATATCCCCACCCTGTAAAAAATAACATAATTCCAAAACCCTTCCAAACAGAAAATCCAGCACTAACCCGTATTGGAACTTGTTAAAAAGTAAATTGTATTTTTTTGTCATCTCCCTTGTGACAGTCCATGCCTAATCTCCCTTGTGACAGTCCATGCCTAATCTCCCTTGTGACAGTCCATGCCTAATCTCCCTTGTGACAGTCCATGCCTCATCTCCCTTGTGACAGTCCATGCCTCATCTCCCTTGTGACAGTCCATGCCTCATCTCCCTTGTGACAGTCCATGCCTCATCTCCATTGTGACAGTCCATGCCTCATCTCCCTTGTGACAGTCCATGCCTTATCTCCCTTGTGACAGTCCATGCCTCATCTCCCTTGTGACAGCCCATGCCTTATCTCCTTTGTTACGGTCCATGCCTCAAACCTTGTGACAGTCTATGATTCATGACGCGTGGAATTCAATTCAATGATAATCATGAACAATTAGATCAGCCCCTACATGGGAACAAATAGATAAGCCTCCACATCTGAACAAATAGATCAGCCCCAACATTGAACTTTCCGGCTTCACCATTGAACATGACAATGGTCCCTTTGCAAATTTACTGATGTTCCCACACTCCACAAAGTGATGTTTCTATACTCCACTAAGGGATGTTTCCACATTCTAAATAGTGATGTTTCCACACTCCAAATAGTGGTGTTTGAACTTGAACTTGAACTATCCCTTAACCCGACGCTGGGTCGTTGGGGCACCATTTTGAGCTGCGCACTAACTCATGCCAAGTGTCACGGTTCTGAGCTGCCTTCTGTGAATCGCTAAATGAAAGGCCGGTCCACTCTTTGATGTTGTCCTCCCAACTCTTCCTTGGCCTGCCTCTTTTCCTTCTTCCCTGGACTGTGCCTTGCAATATCGTCTTTGAGAGACCTCCAGATCTTGACACGTGTCCGCACCATCGTAGTTTCCTCTTTTTAATTGAGGTGAGAAGGTCCTCGTAAGGGCCAATGACAGCACTTATTTTGTCGCGGACCGCTTTGTTCGTGATGTGCGCCGTGTAGGAGATGTTTAATACCTTTCGAAAACATCTCATCTCAAGCGCACTAATTCTTTTCTGGAGGTCTGCGGTGAGCGTCCAAGCCTCACAACCATAGAGGAAGACTGGCATCGCCAGAGAGCGCATTAGTCGAATCTTTGATCTCAGGGAGAGCTTCTTGCTTTGCCAGATGTTTTTCAGTTTGCTTAGTGCTGCAGTTGTTTGGGCCGTTCTGGCAAGAATTTCTGGTTTTGAGCCTTCGTCGGATATTACAGCCCCTAGATATTTGAAGGTAGGGACCTCCTCGAGTTTTTGACCGTTTATCCGTATTTCACTTGTGAAATTCTTATTTGCCACGACCTTGGTCTTTTCTGCATTAATTTCCATGCCATAGGCCTTCGACGTCTTCTCTAGCTTTGCAAGGAATTCTTTTAGTTCGTCCTCGCTGCCAGCTAGGCCGTCTATGTCATCGGCGAAGCGTAAGTTAGTTATGATCCTTCCTCCGATGCTGACCGCTCCGACATGGTCTTCGAGCACATCAGTCATAATTCTTTCTAGGAAGAGGTTGAAGAGGATGGGGGAGAGTAAACACCCTTGTCTAACACCAACAGTGGTCTTGAACCAATCTCCCAGCTTGCTGTTGTAGAGTACTGCACTGGATGCTCTGTTGTATAGGTTCTTGATCACAGTAATGAGGTTGGCGTTAATATTGTACTTGTGCATGGTTGCCCACAGTGCTGCATGCCACACTCTGTCAAACGCCTTTTTGAAGTCTATGAAGACATGAAAGAGGTCCCTCTGGTGTTGCAGATGTTTTTCACAGAGCACTCGCAAGTTGAAGATCTGCTCTGTTGTGCTCCTTCCTGCTCTGAAGCCTGCTTGTTCTTCTGCAATGATCTGCTCTGCTTGTGGTTTTAGTCTGTTTAGTATTACCATGAGCATGACTTTGCTGGGGTGACTGATCAGGCTAATTGTGCGGTAGTTCTGACACAATTGTAGATTACCCTTCTTTGGGAGCGTTATAACCAGCGATTGAGTCCAGGGTGTTGGCCATTCTCCTGTCTGCCAGATCTTGTTGCACATGCTAGTTAGAATGTTTATTACTGGGTCACCTCCTGCTTGAATCAGTTCACCTGGGATGTTGTCTGCTCCAGCCGATTTCCCCTTTTTCAGCTTTCGCACAGCAAGCTCCAAATAGTGATGTTTCCACACTCCAAAAAGTGATGTTTTCACACTACAAATAGTGATGTTTGCACACTCCAAATAGTGATGCTTCCACACTCCAAAACGTGATGTTTTCACACTACAAATAGTGATGTTTGCACACTCCATATCTTGATGTTTGCACGCACCAAATAGTGATGTTTGCACACTCCTATTAGTAATGTTTTTACACTCCAAATAGTGAGTTTCCACATTCCAAATAGTGATGTTTGCACACTCAAAATATTGATGTTTGCACGCACCAAATAGTGATGTTTGCACACTCCTATTAGTGATGTTTCCACACTCCAAACAGTGATGTTTTCACACTACAAATATTGATGTTTGCACGCACCAAATAGTGATGTTTGCACACTCCAAATAGTGATGTTTCCACATTCCAAATAGTGATGTTTCCACATTCCAAATAGTGATCTTTCCACACTCCACACAGTGAAGTTTTCAACATACATGCTCCGGCATCCTAAACAATAATGTTCCACATCCCACATTGTGATGTTCCCACGCCCCGATGATGTCTGTCCACTCTTCATCACGATGTTGTCAAGCCACAATAATCACCTAAAAGCTGTCTTTATGACGAGTCCCTCCACCACGGCTCCCCGCCCCAGTGAGGCCAATATTCCAGTACCAGACAGCTCCCCCGAGAATTATTACTGGTTCGATGTGGCCCACTGTTTCTGGGCTGGGGGAAATCTATAAAATAGATAAAATATTCTTGGATCCATTTCTTCTTTTGTTTATACGTGTCGCCTGGTCGGGTTAGCGGTAGATTCCATTAGCTCATTGACATTGACCCTACCCGTTAGAAGTGTATCGGATATAAGAGTACTAGGTATATTTACATAAGTCGTGGTTTTATGACAGATATGTCTACTAATTATTAAATGTAAGATTACTGTCACATAAAACTGTCACATTCATGTTTGAATTCAATCTATATCTTTAGGGCTATAACATGGATGTCAAGTATAAAGTGTATGATTTATACTGAATTTTGCTGGGATAATGCAACAACACTGCACGAGTCCTTTCCATAAGGGTTCATATTCAGTTTAGATAACAGCATCAAATTTTGTCATCTGTGGGTACTGGTTATTATTATTTTTTACGTTTGTTCCATAGCGGCTTAATTAGTGAATGAGACGCACCGTGGAACGCAAATTTTGCAGAACACACAATAATTACTTTTTTATTACCTACTATTTCCCATATCCATGAATAGATTTGTTTCCGTACATAAAACTAGATTTGTTTCCCTTGCCAAATCCTAGATTCGTTTCCCATACCCAAGCCTAGATTCATTTCCCATAAACAATCCTAGATTAGTTTCCCATATACAATCCTAGATTTATTTCCCATATCCAAGCCTAGATTAGTTTCCCATATACAATCCTAGATTTATTTCCCATACCCAAGCCTAGATTAGTTTCCCATATACAATCTAGATTTATTTCCCATATCCAAGCCTAGATTAGTTTCCCATATACAATCCTAGATTTATTTCCCATATCCAAGCCTAGATTAGTTTCCCATATACAATCCTAGATTTATTTCCCATATCCAAGCCAAGATCGCATCCGCCCTCTCAAACTTTTTGTTCTGCTCAGCGAAAAAATCTGAGACCATTAATCTCACTCTTAGCCTGACCTAATGTGCATTAAAACTGATTCTTCCCCAGCAACTCATACCAGTTAGCCTAACCCATACAGAAATAGGTCTCTCTGACCAGATAGCCTAACCCATACAGAAATAAGTCTCTCAGACCAGATAGCCTAACCTATACAGAAATAGGTCTCTCAGACCAGATAGCCTAACCCATACAGAAATAAGTCTCTCAGACCAGATAGCCTAACCCATACAGAAATAAGTCTCTCAGACCAGATAGCCTAACCTATACAGTAATAGGTCTCTCAGACCAGATAGCCTAACCCATACAGAAATAAGTCTCTCAGACCAGATAGCCTAACCCATACAGAAATAGGTCTCTCATCCAAGCATATCATCGAATAACTAAAACAGATTACATAAAAACTACAAGTGTGTGGGTCTGACGAAAGAGAAACAAAGTTATCATCCTCCAGACTTATCTTCTGATTTTCTTGGCCTTATAAAAAAAAAAGCTTTATATAATGAGATTACGACCACTCCACTAAGATGTCTGAATAACAAGGACGGCCTTGCCATTAGGTTCAACTGATTTTAGATTAGAACCTGGTCAATACACAATGAATAAAATTTGCATCTGTTGACAAGATGGCAGGAAAACGAGGTCAACTGAGGCAGAATTAAGTTTAGACGTTTCGGAGACGTTTTCTTCAAAACAGGTAAGTTGTTCTTGCAAGCTTCTTGTGGTTCTTGCAAGTCTGTTGTGGTCCTTAGCAAGGACATATGCGGGCCTTTGCCAGCACATGGCCCCTAGCGAACACACCCAGGACCCTTCCAGTTTCCGGCAACAACACCAGCTGGCCAAAACATGGAGTCCAGAAATTCGCCCTTGACGGTCAAAACCTGGTCGATATTACTTCTTTCCATTTGTACGTATAATGGTAAATAGTGAGTTTTTTCTGATGAGGATTTCATTTTCATATTTTAAAACACGAGACATAAAAAAAATAACAAATGTTATTTTCTCTCATGAAACGTTTGCATTTATCTCCATTACTTTTTAAAAATAAAATTCTTCAGTAAAATGCTTTTTTTTTTTCAAAACTAAACATTACGATATACGGAAAATAGTAATGATTACGGCCATTGGTATAGGGGGAATAGTTACAAACCCTTGGTATACGAGGAACAGTGACAAACACCTGGTATATGGGGAATAGTAAAAAACACCTGATATATGGGAACAGTGACAAACACCTGGTATATGGGGAATAGTAAAAAACACCTGATATATGGGAGCAGTGACAAACACCTGGTATATGGGGAATAGTAAAAAACACCTGATGTATGGGAACAGTGACAAACACCTGGTATATGGGGAATAGTAAAAAACACCTGATATATGGGAACAGTGACAAACACCTGGTATATGGGGAATAGTAAAAAAACACCTGATATATGGGAACAGTGACAAACCTGGTATATGGGGAATAGTAAAAAAAACACCTGATATATGGGAACAGTGACACACACCTGGTATACAAGGAACAGTGGCAAACACCTGGTATATGGGGAACAGTGACAAACACCTTGTATATGAGGAACAGTGACAAACATCTGGTATACGAGGAACAGAGACAAACACCTGGTATACGAGGAACAGTGACAATGTAATTGTGACAAAACCCTATAATAAAGGAAATAGAGACAAACATCTGGTATAAAGGGAATAGTCTATGCTTTAGCCTTAATCTTATTTTTCATCGTACTCTCTAACATTACAAGCCTAGGTTTACGCTATGCTAAGGTACAAACATATGAATCTCCATCAAAGACTCAGAACATCAGATGTACAAAACTAACGAAGAATGGAAAACAACTACACATAGAAAAACTGATTGTGCATTAAAATATATATATATACACTTCATGCACGGGAGATGGTAAAGGGACTGAAACGTAAAAATGCGAGTCCACACACTTGAAGGCCAGTATTTTTTTTAAAAGTCTCTTATGATTCTAATAAAACAAAAGGGCCGGGAACACTCACCAAAGGTAAGTGAATTTTTTTAAAAAAATTAGATTATAAAACCTTGAGATATTATGGCACGGGTTCAAAACAGCGACTGTCAAAACAGCGACCGTCAAAACAGCGACTATGTCAAAACAGCGACCGTCATAATAGCGACTTCAAAACAGTGACTGTATCAAAACAGCGACTGTATCAAAACAGCGACTGTATCAAAACAGCGACTTCACCGCAAAGCTATTCTGGTCCAACCGTAAACCTACCACAGTGGTTCTAAACTTTTTTCACACATAGACCACTTTTCATTGTCTAAACTGAGGTTTGAACACGACTGATATATGCAGTTAGTTTTCTCTCGTTAGCTAGCAGTCAGTGAAATGATGACGTGTGTATGTGGCTTGGTACTTAAGATTTAGTAAATCATCAACAGTCTGTTGTTTGCAAGCATGCATATATACCCGGTATCCTTGTCAACGTCCAGCTAAACACACCCGATCCGATGTAATCGGACGGACAATAAAAAGGTCACGTGGTCAGATAGTCCTTTGTAAAGGTACCTAAATTCATTATGCCTCTCATTCCATTATTTACCTTTCCCATAACACTCGCCACAACCCTAGGTATACATTACACTATAACATAATGGTCAATCTTCCCTCCACTCCCATGCCAAACATACTTAGAAAGGACCACATTTATCTTGGTTTTTTAAAAATATCTTTTTTTCCAGTGGTTTTACGCTTTTCATCGTAAAATCAAAATCAATTGATGAAATAAAAAAAAATGTTATTAAGGTGTTGACATGAATGGCGAACCTCGCAGGCACTGAAACCACCACAAACCTGCGCCCTACCATTCTATTCTCTTTCTTGTGTAGACCTACCTAGCATACAAACTGAATTGTAATAAGATGTATAAAGTTGTCAGTATATAAAGTTAATACATTAAATAGTTACTAAAACTGCATAGCGGACAATATCGCTCAAGCCGCTGGGCCCTAATGACCTGACACAGTGTATGCACTCTTTAAAACACCAACATTTATTTATACACACCTTTAGTTGATTGTATTTAATTTTATATTGTCCCTTCTCTACAAAAAAAACCTGCATTATCACAAGCAAAAGAAAAAAGTCGCTGTTTTGATACAGTCGCTATTTTGATACAGTCGCTGTTTTGATGCAGTCGCTATTTTGACGGTCGCTGTTTTGACCGTCGCTGTTTTGACACAGTCGCTGTTTGAAGTCGCTGTTTTGACGGTCGCTGTTTTGACAGTCGCTGTTTTGCCCGGATGCGAGATATTATGACTGTTGCCGGAATAACAATAATTCAGACGAAGAAGAGCATTGAACTAGGGGCAGGCAGGGAGGTTGGCATGGAAATGGCAAGGGAGATCGAAGAGATGAAAAGACTAGGATTAGGCTTAACAAAAAGGAGAAGAAGAAACAAACGAAGAGAAAAAACTAAGTTGCAAATCCTTATAAGAGAAATTTATGAACACTCTTTTGACACAATGTATGGTGGAATATTTATTTTTTCGTGGAAAAAAATAATTAAAAAATCGAAAAAAACAACAAAAAACTATTATATGAGCCGAAAATAAATCATAAATCACCGTCTTCGATGACATCATTCCATCAAGTGTAAATAGTTTTAGAGGAATGGATGCGATAAATACAAACTTGTAACAATGATACAGAGGCGGTCCCTCAACTTTAAATTGGCGAAGCTGTGGACAAATATAAATAATGAACCCAGATTTATAAGCGTTTGTTAGTTTAAAAAGGAAGTTTTATAATCGTAGGACCCGAAAGCGTAGATCTTGTCTCACAGCGTAAGTCCTTGGACCACTCCTTAGAGATTAATGTGCTGAAAGTTTAGTTTCTCCCCTTGCTACAAACTTTCAGTTATTTAGGCCTACTGTTACTTGGGATCAACTCGATAGTTAAATAATTTTAATCTAACTTAACTGATGAAATTAAATTTTTTATATTTCAAAGAACAAGAAAAAGTTGTTTTACTTTTCCTTCATGATAATTTATAGGCTCATCCACACAACAAAAAAAAATGTTCGCTCTTCGTTGGAAATACACTCGAAAAAAGCCAGAAGTCTTTTGGATATAAATGTATGTTTCATTTTACTGGAAAATAATGCTACTCAAGACTTTCCTTTATTCTGCCTCCACAACGTTGTGTCAACATGCAGGGAGACCCTTCCCTAGCAACGAATCCCACCAGGTATTACCCCTAAAACAAGACCAAAAAACAACAATAGCTAACCTAAAGTCTAGATAAAGTCTTCAAAAATTCTTCACAAAGTGATGGATACATTAATAGAATTTATGCGAACTGATCCTGGTGCGCAAATATATTAACTGACCATTTCTGTTCAAAAACTGAAACTATGCCAAACGTGCCCCTCCAAAAATAAAAACAAAAACAATTGCCCTTTGAACAAACGCCTCATTAGATCACGTTAAACTTTTTTTTTTATTATTTTTTTTTTTTTTAAAGATATACAGACGCTCCTTCCTTCTTCTATGCAGAAGATAATTGCGTCCACAGACCATGAGAGATGATCTGTTGGCAAGTGATGCAGCGGTCACATGCCACGGCTATAGGGGTTCCACGCATTACCCCAGCCGCCTAACTATTGTCTAGTTAGGTACCCATTCGGAGCTGGGTGACTCGGGGACTCCTCAGGCCCCGAGAACAAATCCTCACTTTCGTGTGGATTCGAACTCGTGACCATCAGTGTGACAGTCGAGAGCGCTACCTCTCGACCACCACGTCCCACTATCTTAATTAAAGACCTCCTTCCATCCAAGGGTTCATGAGTTTGAAGTCACCAGCACTGTTTTGGTGGCTTATATGAAACGGCGGCTCAAAGCACTCGAAGAGCTCGCTAAAACGTTTCACCCGTTGTATTGATAATGTGTTGCCTCCTCCTCGAGACAGAGAGCGCCCCACCATGTTTACAAATAAACACGATGATCATAAGGTCACGTGCTAACTGACATTTTTATTCATCGCGAAAATTTCAAGCCTTGTAAGAACTATGAACACTTTATCATAATTTATCGCTTTGGTTTTCTTGATTTAAACAACTTCTTTAGTCAAGACTGAAAGTTGGTTATTTTATAAGGTTCTCAAAGGTTTAAGATTGCACATAATGAAACAATTATTTAGAAATATTATTAATAAGTAAAGAAAAATTAACAAACAAACCAAAAAAATAAATAAAGGAAAATAGATAAATAAATATATTTAGAATCCAACTATGTAGATACAGGCAATAGGTACAAGTATTGTATATAAAAGGAAACAAATGATTGGACAATTTAATCTGAATCACCTGTCAAAAGAGTGCACGACTAGACACAGACCTTAGATAAACGTAGGACGCAATAATCTTCTGTAAAGAAGGAGCGTCTGTAACAGATAAGATAAGATAAACCAAAGCTATGCCAATGGCATTGCGTAAAGAAATGATATAACTGTTGAAACATATTTACTACCGCGCCACTGACATGGCAGAGGAAATGTTAACAGAAATCTTACGACATAAAATATGGCAGAGGAAATGTTAACAGAAATCTTATAACATAAAACATGTGTGGAGGAAATGTTAACAAAATTCTTATAACATAAACGTGGCAGAGGAAATGTTAACAGAAATCTTACCACATAAAACATGTGCGGAGGAAATGTTAACATAAATCTTATAACATAAACATGGCAGAGGAAATGTTAACAGAATTCTTATAACATAATAAAAATATTTTTTTAAAAGTTTTTAAGATACCACGTTTTGTGAACTAAAAAGAAGAAAATAAATTTTTTCTTGGGCTCTGTTGGAACTTCCCTTCCCCTGGGCTGAGCCAGAACTGTTTTGTTGGATGCACATTGTGGACATTTTGTACATACACACTCTTACACACCAAAATATTTTCGAACTAAAAACGTGGGGGGCATTCGGCTGAAATTTGGTCTATTAATGCTATTACATTAAACTTTTCAGTTTCAAATTCCTCCACAGTCTATATATGATACTTCATTTAAT
>MUZC01004719.1:307431-317437 GCA_002072015.1 Radix auricularia | reverse complement strand
AAAAAACACGTTGAATCGCAAGGTTTGGGTTTAAAATTTTACACTGCTGGTTTTCTTAATCTTTGCAAAAAGGACATTATCAGTGGCTAAGAAATAGTGCAACTCAGGGCTCGGAAATATTATAAACTCATGACCCAAGAAATGAAAAGCGCCCTTCAAATAGCTCACAAAGTTGCCCCTCATTATAAAAATTACAATTCCGCTATTTAACTTACAACAGTGTAGAGATCTAAATGCTTATACACGTACCATTTTTTAAATTTAAAATCCCTGAGCGTTTACTTTCAATACGAATGTCCTTAATGACAGTTTATAATGAAATCGATCCAAAACACTCACTTGTATTAAGTAAGCACCTAAGAGAAATACCTCTTCCTCCTAACAAATATTTGCAATTGTTTTTTATGATAAATCACTCGTTGAATGCTTCAAAAGCGGTTCCGTGTTAATTTTTCTTTAAGAAATTTTTATTCTCTGTAATTTTGACTTGTTATAAGCCATTATAAAATTTGCCTCCATCCGATTATATACATAGATGTATAAAAGCTTATATTAAAATGTAAAATTGATATTTCGTCTACAATTAAATAATTTCTTCACATTTATTTCTATAGCTATTTAACAGTGACTAAGGGAAATTCGTTCGAACCATTTTCGTATGATTTTATTATTGTAAAATACAATTAAAATGTTTAGAAAGGTTCCATTTCCTTTACAAATAAATATGCACCAATCTTACCCAATTACATATTATAACTATAGATAATGCAATTTCAACAGCGACTATAAGTTCTTTTCACAGTTTATTTTCCATTGTGGCAATTCATGCGAGTAATCATCCAACTAATGCGCAAGGGCTCATTTCTTCTAAAATCAAACATAAAGTAAAAACCATCTCTGAAAAAATCATTGGAGATTGTTCTTCTCATTAACAGTTTTTTAAGTCACATTCAATGACTTCCCGTTATCTTTTATTCAAGCACGCATGCAGATCGCATCGGCAGAAACTTGTGTTCATAAAATTAACGGAATTTTTCATAATCCGGTGCCTAATTTTAACTATACATAAAAGCTTACGTGGTAACGTCTTTTAAATATTTAATTTCACTTTTAGCAATCTATGAAATAAATCGTTATTTCACAACTAATACAAACACACAGTCACACGGAAACACAGACGCACATACACACATACACATAAACACACTCGCACACATGCATATTCACACACTCGGATTATAATCAAGATAAAAAGTAACATCAAATAAATTAATATAATAAAAGCTTCATGACGCCACTTAATTGTTTTTTTACGGCGCGCAAAACCACACCCTCTGTTAATCTCAAACCCAAAATCATTATGATTTTACGTCTATATTTTCAATTTTAAAAAAGTCAGCAAGAGTTGCGGGGTATAGGAGCTTCACACACACACACACACACTGACTGACGGACGAAATGCGCCTTAGCGCATTATATAATAGATTCAGACGATTGTGTTTCTGTAGTACACTAAGTTCTATCTGCGCAACTCTGCATACGATTAATCAACTGTCTATAAAAAATGTTTGCCCTATCTATAATGACATTATATTTAAAACAAACTAACAAACTATGCCTGATAAGATACAATTTTTAAAAAATAATTAAAAAAAACCCCACTACGGATTCAAATGTTATGAGAAGTTTTTGGTCTCTACGTAATAGTCTCAATACATATGTTAACGTGGCGAGCCTCACGGTGACAGAGCCTCCAACAACTCCCTCTGGCTCACGTGACCCCCAAGCCGGCCAAGAAGAAACGCCTCATAGATCAAGTTTCGACGTCCACTTTCCGACGCCGGACAAATTTGTTTCCGCGAAGTCCGAATTTGATGTCGTAATTTGCATACTGTCGGACGGGCCAAACACAGGAGACGTGATTTTGGCGGAATCAGTCCAATTTTCGGCAAATCGACAAACTTGCTTGGGGCAAACCCCAAGTAGCCGTGTTTGTTTGGTGTGTCGCTGTGTTGGTGGGGGGGGGAGGGGGAGAACAAATGAGGGGTGGGGTAGGGAGGATAAAAACTAGACAATGAATTATTTTTTTTAGCCCAGTCGAGACGACGATCATGGACAATTGTTATTGGGCTATTCTAGAGGATGAGGTAACAACATCGCTATCCGAAATTTAAATAATAATTTGTGAAATTATGCCCTCAACTTTCCAGCTTGCTGCTGATGATGGCTTTCTTATACAGTGTCAACAATCCATGCTCACCACGCTCTAGTCTTTAATTAAAAAAAAAAAAACTAACTTAAATTTAAAGACTTTTTAAAAAAAAAGTTTTCTTGGATGTTTCTTGGTTGCCACACTCCTTCAATGATTCTGGAAAACTGTTTCAGAACCTTGGTGAAGCTGATTTGAAAGAGCGCAAGCCAAGTGACTTCTTCCTCTGTCCAGCAACTCCGGGACCTCCAGGAAAAAAACAGCACCCTTACCACTCCCTCTCCCCAAACACCCTTACCACTCTCCTTCTCCACCATTTTGGTTTTCAGAAAAAGTTTTCAAAGCTATCACCTCTTCAAACGCCAAGAATTGTCTGAACTCGTATGTTTACTCTTGAGCTAAAGGGAAACTATTCTAAGATTATTTGTAAAAATACTAATTAATTATCTTAATGTGGTCAATAATTTTTCAATTAAAAACATGTTATAAAAAATAAATTGATTCCGCAATTTAAAAAAAATCAGAATTTACCATATTGTGATCGTTAAAAAAAGAAAAGACTCCTCAGCAAAGATCATAACGCCGATCTGTATGTCCCAAAAACGAACCGTTAGCCATTGCTGGAGGGGAGAGAGAGAAGTTTGGTGAGGGGAGGGTATGCTTCCCTCCATGGACTCGTCAACAAAACCATGTCAGAAAATTTGTTTATGAATCCCAGTTAAGGAGCGAGTAAGCCCGACAAATTGTCCCCCTTGCACGTTTCACACGGTGGAGTCGGAGAATGACAGGCCGAGAGGAAAGGAAAAGTCAATTTGCTTGAAAAAAGGTTATGAAGTCAAGGCAGCCGAGCGGACCTGTTTGGTGGTGTCCATGTTTGGTGGGGTTGGGGAGCGGGGGGGGGGCGAGAAACAGGTGTGGGTTCTTTGCGTTTGTTAATGAAGTGCCAGGTACAGATAGGGAATGAGGAGAGGGAGAGAGGGAGGTAGAGGTTAGGAGGGTTAAAGCCTGTGGGAGGGACAGTTTGGAGACAGGGTTAAGAAAACACGCAATAGTTAGCGAACCAATGTCAACCGACGGGAGGGGGGGTCAACATATATGGACGATAACAAGACAAACGAGGCTCCCTTATTTACCGTTTGAAAACTCTGGACATTTGCCGAACGAAAACTTCTACAAGTTCTGGTTCTGAGATAAGAAACACGGTTTTTGCTTTGGCCTCAGCCTCGGGGGCGTTCAATCAATGTATTAAAACTGTTAATATTACAAGGAAATAAAATGTGACGTAGTTTTTCGTCTCAGGTATTAAGTGAATGTTTCAATGTCCTACATCATCATTCCTTACTTTAAATCTATACAACTGACTTCATTGCTGAGGATTTATTATTATCTTTTTTTTGCCGAAGTCATCTGGGAGTATACACAGATCATCAGCTGACTTAATTAAGAGTGGCCAAGTCTTCACTCTGCAACATGTTAACATATAATGGGGTTAATTTCGAATGCCATTGTTTGGTCGGGCTGGGTGAACAACGGCTCTGGTCGGTTACGGGAGGTGTGTTAAAGGGGGCGGGCGACGTTTGTCTCAGATACACCTTGTCGCACATGGCACCTAGTGCACTGGAATAGTCAAGTTGACCTATGACCCCTCTAAGCTGGGGTTTTCCCGCGGTTTTTCCAATAACCGTCTGACTCTATCTGCTGCGAAATAAATTGACTTGTCTTTTGATCTATAGTCTCTGGTTGTTCTTGTTGCAGTTGCTAGACCCCCCTCAAGCAAATCGCGTCCTGGCGAGGTTGCATGTAGAATGTGCTGGGAACGTTTAATTTCGTCGCAGACTAAAATTATTGACAGGACAGTATTCCACGATCACATCCGCACGGAGAAGTCATATTAGTACAATTGGTAGTAAATTTATCGACACCAAGTATTTAAAAACTAAAATAATATTTGCAGGTCCTGTGAGAGAAGAAAAAATTTCAATAACTTTCAATGGAAATAATCGATTAAAAAAAAAAACGTTTACAACAAAAAAGATACAAAATCTATTTCTGCTCTAGATATGGCAGAATGCAGAATGTTTTGAGGTCATTAAATAAAATAAATTACTTAAATTTAAAAAAAAAAAAAACGATTGCTCACTGTTTACACATTTGCTTATTTATTTATTCCAAGATGTTATACTCACGGTAAAGGCAAATTATAAATAATTATTTTTTAAAAATAATTTAAACCACTGAGTGTTTTGTATCAGGGCTTCTCAAAGTGGTGTTCCGCGGACCGGTGCCGGTCTGAGCACCATCCACCACCGGTCCGCAGAAGTTATCAAGAAAGGATAAAAAAATATAATTGTTATCCTCCATTTGCACCTATTAGAACTATCACTTTAGAATATATAATTTTTTTCGGCAATATGCACTTAAAATGAAACAAATAAAGTA
This sequence comes from Radix auricularia, assembly GCA_002072015.1. NCBI lineage: Eukaryota > Metazoa > Mollusca > Gastropoda > Lymnaeidae > Radix > Radix auricularia. The sequence continues at coordinate 312,789 of MUZC01004719.1, read as the reverse complement.
AAATAAATTACACTTCGCTACCTAGTACAACGTCAGTACGGTGAAAATAGTGCACCGGACCGCCATTCTAAAAAGTTTGAGAAGCACTGTTTTATATAACCGATATAACACTTTTCAAACATTCACAAAGTGTGGGAATCTTGAAGTTTTACAATGGTAGCCATAAGGCAACTGTATCATTTATTAATCTTTGAAAAGAATACAATATTTATAAGTGGAGAAAAAAATAGTGCACTACATACCAACCTTCCCTTAATCGTATGATGATCAGACATCATGCGTTACCGGACAAACAAACCAAAGACATATCATATATCTACAGTATTTTTCTAATGTTTATAAACAAGAGGGACCAATAGAGAACAACATGCAGCCAATCGAACGGAGTCTCTTTTCTAAATTGCCCCAAGCTGTCGGCAAAGAAACAGATTCAATGTGGTGCCGGTCCGCGGAAATTATCAAGAAATAAAAGGGAAAAAAAATCATCGTAAGCTTCCATTTGTGGCCATTAATATTAACCCTAAATATATGTTGTTGTTTTTTTTAAACTATAAGCGCAAAAAATGAAACAAAATATTGAATTAACTTTTATTAATTTCATTATTAATTAAAATGTTTTTGGTGTTAATTTGAAATAGATACGAGTTGTGAACTGGCCCATATAATAAAAATAGAACTTTCAAAGATTTCTATCAATATCATTCGGAACTTGAAGTCTGCTGTTGTCAAGAAACAAAATATTCGACTGAAAGTAGCATATTAATAATTTATATTGATACAAATGAAGTATATGGTGAATTTAGGGAATATTATAAACATTATAATGTTTTTAATTAAAATTTAGTGTTGTCCACATCATTTTTTTTTTTACAAACAAATTATTTATTTAAATTCGTAATGAAATTTATTCTGAAATTATTTCATCACGTAGTCATAAGGACAGAACATGGGGGGGGGGGCGGGGGTAATTTTGGTGATTAGTTATGCCCCGAATGATAGCATAGAATTATTTTAGATATGTCCCTCAAAATCCAACAAAAGATTTGCACCCTTATGTGTTGTAAAATGTAAAAATTAACTGTTAAAACTTGATATAATTTCAAAACACCTAAAATAATAATGTAAAGATTTAAGTTGATACTAAATACTGAAAAAATGTATTATGTTACACCTAAATTATATATGGAAAAGAAAAGACCATAATTTTTGTGCATTATGAGAATTAGAAAAGGTATCACTGCTAATGGCCAAGGATAAGAAAAAACACACACTCAGTGAGGCCCTCATAGCAGAGTGTTAGTAGATGAATGTTTGGAAATGTTATATATAGGTAAATGCTATATACAGGTAAATGTTATATACAGGTAAATGTTATATACAGGTCAAACTGCGTCAAAGAAAGTAGAACCGGTTCCCCTCTGAAATGAGACAATTCCTTTTCCGACTCGTGCCCTTTCTTACTTACCAAACTTCTCTCTGTCTACCCACCCACTCGTCAGTTACGCTCTTCATCAGTCACGGGCTAATAAGACTCAAACTAAAATAATTGGCGTTAGATCGTTCTCTTTTTGTGCCCCCCAAACAACGGAATTCTTTACTGTAACAAATTTCCAGTGTTTGCACTTATACTACAGCCTTCAGGACTTCCCTCAAATATTCAAACTTTACTTTGAAAATTAATTTTAAAAAAAATAAAAATAAGCCTTGTATGCACTGTAATGTCATTATAATATGATAATATGTTGTATTTATAAGGACATGAATGTTTTATATTGAATGAAATGATAGTTATGTATTATGTATGTTACTAATTTTATGGTAAGCGCTGAGGGCTCGGTTGCTTGCTGCGGTACTGCGCAATATAAATTACTGGGGCTGTTAACGATTAATTTCAATTTAATCGTTAACTTTTGAAATATTAACGCCAAAAGTTGACATTTATGTTTTCATAAGTAACATTTATTAACAGTACTTGTCGAAAATCAAAATAACACTGGGATGTCTTCTTTTTACGACATCTTTTAACCAACAACGCAAACAGACAAGTGTATTGACATTTGGTTCAAGTGATGAGCGGGTCTTATTAACAATATAACCAGCCGAGCTGAACAATCATTAACGTAGCTTTATATATAGTCTCAGCTGAAGTTTCTGATACTTTAGCGGATGTTTGGTTTGCAGTTTGCAGGTGATATGTAAGCGAAGTGTTAGAACCATGGTAGCAATGTTCCCTTAAAGCCTAAAGCAGATATTTGACCGACGCCACGTAGGTGTTTAGAATCATCACGCAACAAATTTAGTAAAATATTGCACAAAAAAATGGACGTTGTGCAACTTTGCATACAATTTTTTTTTCTTTTAAACTTTGCACACGAACTAACGAAGCTTAGACTTAGAGGGAACATTGCGTGGTAGACAAACGATTCCCCTCAGTGGACACTATAACCCGTATCAACATTTTGAACATTCACGTTAGTCAATATTTATGTTCGTGTAATTGTCAGGAGATTATTTTATATTTATCGGCCGAAATACTTTACATTTTGACTTCCAGTACATTTATAAGTAGAGGGTCGATTAATCGTTAAAAAATTCATTGTTAAAAAATTGTAACGATTAATCGAGAAATTAATCGTTAATTTCCGCAGCCCTATAAATTACTAAATTATTATTACTGTTATCAAAGTGCAAAATCAATACAAGGACGACTTGAAGAAAGAGTATAAACTTCATTACCGACTAATATAACTATTTCAACGTGACCAGTTTCTACAAGGGGGAAAAACGGATGGGTCTCAACAATTACGAAATGTAAATTATTGGCAAACCAAGTTGACTTACTTGGCTGATAACTTTAAACATTTTAATGAGCAAAATATTTCCATGCAATGAAGGATGGCTTCATGCTATGAAATGTCAGAAAAGATCGATGCACAGAAACTAAATTATAGCAGCAGGTTGACTCGAGTATCAGCAGATTGTTTCGATATGTTTACCAAATTTAACAACTATCGATAGTTCCATCTCTACTAAAAGTCATCATTGAAAACTTGACAAAATTAATCGACCTTTTCCAGCTCAACTTTCCAGCAGAGAATAATTCACCGAAAGGCGAAAGGTAGTGGATGGCTGGATGGATACCAATGAATCCATTTATTACATCGAAGGTTGATTTGTCTGTAACTTTGGAAGACGAATTGCTGGAGTCAGCAGTAGTTGAAGGATTTTAAATGAATATCAGAACTATGACCTCTCTTGCGTCCTTTGGAGTGCAGACAAATGGGAAATTGCCGAAATCGTTCACATGACTCGTCTTCCGTTTCCGCTTTCTCATAAAGTTTGTGAAGCTGTTTTTTCTTTCTTTCAAGAATGATCATTATTAAGACAAAGTACAAGAGCAGTGTGAATGTTCATTCTCCATTGGGTGTACTAATGTCCTCAGTCGAGCCACGATTTGACAATTTTGCCAAACATAATCAGGCTCAGATAACCCGCATAGTTCAAATGATTAATTGACAAACACTTACAAATATAGTAAAAATATGTTACTTTTAAAAAATAAAGTTCCATGAGTTTTTTTCTTTATTTTATGTTCTCGTTTATTAAAACGTACAGAATACATTTTTAAAAAATATATCAAATTTGCAAAAAACGATGATGGCCATCATCAATTAATATTTAAATACGAAATGACGACGGTAGTAAATGAATAATAATAATCAATAAAGGCTTATGATTATTGTTGTTAAAATTGTTGGATGACATAATTTTTATCGACATAGATTCTATATAGATTCTATAAACAAATATTTAAAAGTTATAATTTCAACTACACTGTATATTCGAGTGCAAATAGGCACTAGATCTTAAAATATTTTTTTAATTGTAATATGTACATTAAATTTTAAATTTAATTTCACGTAATCACTGCACCACAGAGCACCGGTTCTAATATGTTTTAAAATTGTGTTGTCTTTGAGAAAATTTAAGTGACAAGATAAGAATCTTTAATTTATTTTAAATTCTTTTGAACTTTTTAAAAATTTGCAATATTTTAAAACATAATATTATTAACTTGTGTTTATTTTAAAAAAATCTTTTTAGTAACTTAAAATTATGTTAAAAAAAAAATTAAATGCAAATAAAAAGTAAAATTTAAATATTGCAATTATTCATACTTACGGTCACTTTGAAAATAAATAATAGCTTAATGTTAATGTTTATGTATCTTTAACTGTACAAACGGTCCGTTCACAGTGTTGAATTCGTGGTAAAATATAATTTTGTAAGTGGCACGCCACTTGACTTCGATCCCTATAATTAGGGATACAATGACAATGAAATGCAATGACTTTCTTACCAGTCGGCTTAGTAATTCCAGATTAAAAAAAAAAATATAAAAAAAATTCCCCCTAAGATTGTTAACTTGAACGTAGAAGGAAAATGAACATAATTAAATTTGACTTTTTACTCAGACAAATAGTGAGACAATCAATGACTACTAGACAAATAGTGAGACAATCAATGACTACTAGACAAATAGTGAGACAATCAATGACTACTGGACAAATAGTGAGACAATCAATGACTACTAGACAAATAGTGAGACAATCAATGACTACTAGACAAATAGTGAGACAATCAATGACTACTAATGTCATTTTAAAAAAAAATCATTCATAAAAATGAGGCCCAACATTTGACACTTTTTATTCCGAAGAAATATTTTTAGAAAACTAATTATAGTTCCATCCCGGTGGCGATGCAGAACAAAGTTGAAGTAAAGAAGCCATCGCCCACGACCATAAAGACCGGTGAAGTCAAGTGATTTTATTCTTTTCAAAATTGTTGGATGGGCCTGTAAAATAATGTCATCCCCAAAATACCCCCCCAATCACACTTTCGATACACCACAAAGAGATCGTTAAAAAATAAAGGAATAGCATATAAATACATTTGTATTATAATAATATTCACACATGTTTACTTTAATTGCAATTTATGTTATTTTTGTGGATATAAAGAGATATGAGGGGTAAGGGCCAACCATTTGACACACTTCAGGGGCGTAACAAATTTTGAAAAACTACTTCATTACTTGAATTTTTGTCCACTGTACAAATTGACCAACAGGAAGTTTGTATGTGTATAAAGGCAGTTATTTTTCTCCATAAATCAAGGATTCTGTCTCTGAAGGCATGGCGGCAAGGGTTTGTGATGTAGCTATAAACGGTAAAGTAGCACAAACGTCAGGTGTTCAGACGGTTAGAAAGTTTCTTACAATCTAGAGTGAGTATCGGCACATCTAGTTCAGCAGAATCAGTTTAAATCTACTGTCGAAGTCGGGGGGGGGGGGAA
>MUZC01004719.1:294875-307423 GCA_002072015.1 Radix auricularia | reverse complement strand
GGGGTGGGAGCGACCCAATAAAGTATCCGCATGGGGTGAAGCAATAACTGCTCTACTCCCATGACCTGTTTAACATTTGACCTAATTATCTAGTGTGTGTGTTTTTAAAAATCTTAAGGCTATGGGGTGTGTAGTGAGGCGCATAGGGACAACAGTGTGTGTGTGGGGGGGGGGGTGGTGAGTGCTGGTGGAGCTGACTGAACAGGATGACACTATCAAAAGGTGTGACACCAGATTTTTTTTTCCACGTTATTTGTCACTGCGAAATCTGATGAGGTCTAAGGGTTTAGATTTAAGCTAAAACTAAAATTGCAATTATACATACATACATACGTACCTAAATATATACGTACCTTCATACATACACACACATAAACATACATACTTAAATACATGCATATATCCACACATAAATACATACGAAGTAACCGAGAGCCGTCTAGAATATTTCAACATTGTTGAGAGTCGCCTTGAAGCACCATGAGTCATAAAACCTGGCTTGGAAATCTTTCAGTAATCCTTGTAATATATATTTCATAAATTACATACGAGCTGCAATGTGAACACAGAAGAGCTCCATGCGGCTAGCAGTTCGACCACCGTTACTAAGTGGACTTCCTCATACCTCAGCCAACCTTGACTCGATAGACAACTTAAATGACTAATACGCGCCCGTCTTAAAGCAATCTATCTACTAAGACATTTAGCCAGTCTTTACCCGCTCAAAAAATGACGCTTGCGTTTTCCTGCATTATCTCATTAATAAACAAGTTCACCTCGGAGCTATTCCTTTAGTCTTGCGGATTTTAACATTCTGTAAGGTCAAGGTAGTTGACTTCATTCCTAAATAATTCAATGGCACCCCTAAACGCGAATCATAAGCTGACTTGAGCGCCTCACCTCACCTCCACAGTACTGTCATCTGAGCTAAGCGATGATGTAACGTAATGGGGGTCACCAACGCTTGCTAACTACGGTACTGATTGTTTCTCTAAGTTTTGGCCAGTGTTTTGTGTTCTGAGACAGCTACAATGAAAGTAATCCAATTTAAAATATATATAATTATTTTTGCTATATTTTAAAAGTCAACTTAAAAAATGTATACATTGACAAACCTTGGCTACTTGGGTTTGTTAAATTTTCTACTGTACATTTAGTAAACGCTACCGGTAAGAGACAGTAATATATTTTGTTTGAGAATTATTTAAATGCACACATAGGAATCGCTAATTTCGTTTTAGTCCATAGCATATGGTCTACTCACAAACGTATAGGGTGAATTCTTGTTCCAAACTAACGTTGTCACGTTTTTTTTTAGTATTTGATCATTTCTGTATTTCAGTTCATTGGTCTGTTATTCTGTTAAATAACTCTGGGCATTTAGCCAACTCTAAAAATGTGTCTCTTCGGACATACACCCCTTTACCTCTCGCATTGTTAGGCCCCTGACTAAGCCTAGAATATAACTGTTGAATTGCCAAAAGTCGTACGCAAATGCATTTAGAAAAAATCATGTTAAGCTTGGTACCTATTGGAATTCAGGACGTGTTAGCGCATTTTCGTATTATGTATCAGTACTTATGTTAGATATCAGAATTATGTAGTTATCAGTAATTGTGTTTAGATTTTAGACATATTTTTATGAATTTTCTTGTGTAATGAATATACCTGACATTTTTTTTAATTTAAAAGTCATTTCTTTACATTTAAAAAAAATAAATTATTTTCTCTTTAATCCAACTACAAGTCACCACAAATGATGACGTAAAACTCTCTAAACTTTTACACATATTCTAATGACGTCAACTAAAAAAAAAACAACTAATTCTTTTGCACCCTTTCGCACCACTCTTCAATGCTTGAACAATTATGCATTCGACTTCCGGCAATGGCGGCCGTTCCCTGCGCTAGTGTTACCTCTTGATTCGAAATATTTTTTGGTAGTTTTAACGGGGTTTTTAAACGGATCGAGTAACTGAGTGTTGATGCACAAATGGCGGGTCAGGGCATACAAAAAACATATATACATCATGGGTCTAGGACTTATGGATGCTGTGATCGAGGGTGATGACGGACGGACGGACGGACAAAACGGGTGCAATAGCGATTTCGACATCTCGAAAATGCGCTAAAAATACAAAATGTGGTGTGTGCCATAAATTTTAATTAAAAAATTATTTATAATTTCAAATAATTAAGTGAGTATATGTTTTGACCCCCGTGGTGGGGGGAGGGGGAGACTTTATTTTGTGGGAGACTTTATTTCGTGACACCCGCCTTAGCAATTGCGTGGCCCCTATGCGGCTAGTATGTGAAACGGATAGCGAGGGGCCAAAGTCTGGGTAGGGATGAGGATTTGATAAGGATAGTAAGAGAAAATTAAGATATGCCGCGCCTATGAAAGTGCGGGGCCCACTACGGCCGCATAGGTTGCAGTGGCCTAATATATGCCCTGCATGTCACTACGACTTCTTGCACAGGGAAAATAGTGAACCGGTCCCTGGTGCAATAGAATAATTCCTGCCGCTCCACCATACTAGAAAGTTTGAGACGCACTGCTCTATAAAACATTTATTAACTCTCTCTACCCCACAGGGTCTGACCTCCGACTTTGATGTACTTTTAGGGCCGCACTTTGATGTCGTCTGCCTTAATCAGTTAGGTAAAAACTTGATTGTTTGTTCAAACGCGGAGGCTTCTGGCGAGGGCCCTCGTGACAAGCCGAAAATGGACCGTTACGATGGTCGCGACGTGGTTGCTTGAACCTCCCAGGCCAGCTAATCGGATTATGGTGTACTATTTGTTGTCGAGCTTCCGTTGTATTTTGTTGGGATATCTCTGGAGAGAAAAGAAGAAGAAAAAAAAACTTCTCTGGAGATTCTTTCACGAGCCTCAGGCCCATAGGGTTCCGGGATTTGATTTAAGACATTAAAATATGGGGTCTAATTGAATAGTATGGGGTTTTATTGAATATCATGGAGACAAATTGAATATAATGGGGTCTTATTGAATATTATGGGGTCTAATTGAATATCAAAGGATCTTATTAAATATTATGGATCCTTATTGAATATCATGGGGTCTTATTGAATATCATGGGGTCTAATTGAATATCATGAGATCTTATTGAATCCCATGGGGTCTTATTGAATATCATGGGATCTTATTGAATATTATGGAGCCTTATTGAATACTATGGGGTCTAATTGAATAGTATGGGTTTTATTGAATATCATGGAGACTAATTGAATATAATGGGGTCTAATTAAATATCATGGACATTAATTGAATATTATGGGGTCTAATTGAATATTATGGAGTCTAATTGAATATTATGTTGTGTAATTGAATATAATGGGATTTTATTGAATATCATGGGATCTTATTGAATATCAAAGGATCTTATTAAATATTATGGATCCTTATTAAATATTATGGGGTCTTATTGAATATCATGGGGTCTAATTGAATATCTTGGGTTTTTATTGAATAGTATGGAGCCTTTTTGAATATTATAAGGTCTTATTGAATATTATGGAGCCTTATTGAATAGTATGGGGTCTTATTGAATATTATGGGGTCTTTTTGAATATTATGGGGTCTAATTGAATATTATGGGGTCTTATTTAATATCATGGGGTCTAATTGAATATAATGGGGTCTTATTGAATATTATGGAGCCTTATTGAATATCATGGGGTTTTATTGAATATCATGGACATTATGCTCTTTACCGCTTAACGAGCATCGGATGATCTTAATATTAAAGCACGGCCAAATGCACCACTGATTAAGTGTGTCGCTACAAAACTTGTTTTTAGTTTATTTAAAAGTTTCTTTGGTCACCTTCGTATTCGTTTATAATAAGTCTGTCATTTCATGGTTCGTCATTCTATAGATAGAACATCCGGCTGTTTACTTGGGGCACTATCTAAACAGCTGTGTGCCGCTTCAACGTTAATGTCAGACGGCGGGTCTTGACCAAGACACCCCCCCCCACTTCTTTACGACTTATGTTTTTGTTTAAAAAGTGAAATCCATCACCATGTTGAAATGAGTTGTCGACACTTATGTTTGACAAACAAAATTTGCCAAAAGATAATGACGTAATCACTGACGACGTTTTCCGGTTTCAGAAATAGGCAACTAACCCCTTCAAAGAAAATTAAATTTTATCATAACGTTCAGTCGCCGTTAACCAAATCTTAATACAACCCTTAATAGCAACCATTAACACCAACCCTTAATACCAACCCTTAATACCAATCCTTCATACCAACCCTTAAAATCAACCCTTAATACCAACCCTTAATACCAACCCTAATACCAACCCTTAATACCAACCCTAATACCAACCCTTAATACCAACCCTTCATACCAACCTTTCATGCCAACCTTTCATACCAACCCTTAATACCAACCCTAATACCAACCCTAATACCAACCCTAATACTAACCCTTAATACCAACCCTTAATACCAACCCTTCATACCAACCCTTAATACCAACCCTAATACTAACCCTAATACCAACTCTAATACCAACCCTTAATACCAATCCCAAATACCAACCCTTAATACCAACCCTAATACTAACCCTAATACCAACCCTAATACCAACGCTTAATACCAACCCTAATACCAACCCTTAATACCAACCCTTAATACCAACCCTTCATACCAACCCTTAATACCAACCCTAATACTAACCCTAATACCAACCCTAATACCAACCCTTAATACCAACCCCTAATACCAAACCCTAATACCAACCCCTAATACCAACCCCTAATACCAACCCTAATACCAACGCTTAATACCAACCTTTCATACCAACCTTTCATACTAACCCTTAATACCAACCCTTCATACCAGCCCTAATATCAACCCTAATACCAACCCTAATACCAACCCTAATACCAATCCTAATACCAACCCATAATACCAACCCTAATACCAACCCTAATACCAACCCTAATACCAATCCTAATACCAACCCTTAATACCAACCCCTAATGCCAACCCTTAATACCAACCCTTCATACCAACCCTTAATACCAACCCTAATAGCAACCCTTAATACCAACCCCTAATACCAATCCCTAATACCAACCCTTAATACCAACCCTAATACCAACCCATAATACCAACCCATAATACCAACCCTAATACCAACCCATAATACCAACCCCTAATACCAACCCTTAATACCAACCCCTAATACCAATCCTTAATACAAACCCTTCATACCAACCCTTAATCCCAACCCTAATACCAACCCTTAATCCCAACCCTAATACCAACCCTAATACCAACCCTAATACCAACCCTTCATACCAACCCCTAATACCAACCCTTCATACCAACCCCTAATACTAACCCATAATACCAACCCCTAATACCAACCCTTCATACCAACCCTTAATACCAACCCTTCATACCAACCCATAATACCAACTCTTCATACCAACCCCTAATACCAACCCCTAATACCAACCCTTCATACCAACCCCTAATACCAACCCTTAATACCAACCCTCCATTACCAACCCTTCATACCAACCCCTAATACCAACCCTTCATACCAACCCCTAATACCAACCCCTAATACCAACCCTTCATACCAACCCCTAATACCAACCCCTAATACCAACCCATAATACCAACCTCTAATACCAACCCTTAATACCAACCCCTAATACCAACCCTTCATACCAACCCCTAATATCAACCCTTAATACCAACCCTCCATTACCAACCCTCCCTTGTGTCCTTTGATCAAAGTGTTAAAGGGTATCGGATGTTCCCATGAAGCACTCATGTAGTGTTGACTCTGACCTCTGGTCAGTCTGTGCCTGTGCGGTGGTGCAATTAGCCCCGTGTTATGTGTTGGTGAGTTTAGATAAGAGCTGGGGGGGGGGGATTATTTGCGTTTGGCGCGGTGGACAGCAGCCATTTTTGGTCGAACATATATTACAGCAATATTTCAATTTCTTCAAGCTTTTTTTTTTAGGGTTAAGTCCATGTTTATGGTTTGGGAGGGGGGGTGATGTGAACTGGAGGTGGGGTTAAGCTTAAAAAAAAACCCAACTTGATTTATACCATGAGCCATTCCTTACAAACGTTACTTACCTGAGGACAACAGGGAAGCTCAAAATGAGACTGAAGTCCAATATCAAATTTATATATATCATATTTATTGGGCCCTTCACCATCAAACCGTAAGTCGTAGGTTTATTTATTGGGCCCTATAATATACCATTAAACCGTAAGTAGTAGGTTTATTTATTGGGCCCTATAATATACCATTAAACCGTAAGCCGTAAGTTTATCTATTTGAGCCGCAGCAGCAAATGGCATTAGAAAATGTTTGCATCAAAAACCTGGTCGAGTTCTTTGGATCCTGTGTATGAGCCGCCATTGAATAACACTTGGCAGTGGTAGGGGACGCGTCACAGGTTTTATCCCTCTTCTTTTTTCAGGATGCTGCAATCACGGTAAATTTTATTTTATTTGTGTGAGTGTGTGTGCTTTTTTAAAAATATATTCAGGGAAAAAAACGACCTAATACAAAAAAAAAAAAAAAAAAAAAAGGGGGGGGGGGAACTAACCAACACATTCACACGTTTTTCCTCCTCATTAACACGATCAATGAAACGGGATACAAACCCAAACACAAACCTCCTCAGATACAGTCTCAGAGAATCATTTGTACAAACGGAACCCAAGCTCTCCTCGGGGGCCGCTCCAGGGCCAATCTACCGACCGCGGCTTCATTTACTACCATTACAAACGTGCAAACAACTGACGGCCGCAGCAACGACGAGAGAGATCGAGAGAGAGAGAGAGAGACCGGGGGCCTTGAAAACCAAGAACCTTATCATCCTTTATTTTTGTCCCCTTCTCTTTCTTCTCCGTCGTCTTCTTCTTTCGTTCACTCGTCGCACAATCTCTTTGAATATCCCCCCCCCGCCCTTTTCTAGATGATTTTTTTTAAACGAATAGTTTGTGTACACCTTTAGGAGGGCGTTGGTTTGGTCGGCCGCGGAGCCCCAATACGAGGTGTCGGGTGTCCAGCGCGGACAAGGGCATCTCTGAAAGTGGAGAAGGGAGGGGGGACCCGATGAGGTCATAGTAGCGCTCCTGGGTCCCGGCCACGCCGTTGTGTTGACGACGAGAGGACGGACTCCCCGAGTCAACGACGTCGTATCGTCTGCTCCGGTCTTGGAAGCGGGAAGGGAGCGCCCCCGATAGCCCCGTCCCTGGTATCAGGATTCTTGGGAGGCAAACAAATTCAGATGAGGTGACAGGGTAGGGCGTTGGGGGGCGTTCGGGGTGGGTATTTCTGGTTTTAAAAAAAGAGTCATACTATTTGTCTGAAAATATGAGTTAATACATGTTTTTATTGCTATTTTTAAGGCTAAAACTAAATTATAACAACATATTGTATTCTGTTATATTCTGCATCCAAGTATTGATTACAACAGAGTTTTGTTTTGTTTGTTTCGTGGAATGGTTTTTCTTCAGTAAAAATATCTAAGACAATTTAGAGAAAAACAAAAGTTACCATTTTAAACATAATGTTTTGGAAAGCAAATTTTACAAGAAATAACTTTCCAGATTCGACCAAGGTATTTTGTAAGACCGTGTATTTCATGTACGTTACTAAAACATGTTACCCCCATGCCATGACACTGTAATACAGAAAGGTTAATGTGTCAGACACAATACGTTTTAGAACTCTGTAATACTTTATAGTATAGCACAAGCGATAGCATGTTCCCTCTAAGCAGCGCGGCCGTTCAACTATCTGCTATATACCACACAGCAGTTTTGAGTTACCGCGAAGCAAATTTTGAAGAGTATAAAATAAGTGTGTTTGTGGCATATGAAAATTCAATCAGAAAAAATGGATAGTTTACACACGAGTTAATTTCTTTGCACATGAATAAAATAAACTGAGAGGGAACATTGCAAGTGACTAAATACATTTATTTAAAAACTCCTCAATATCACATATTAATTAATTGCTCTATACTTTTAAATAAGGCTAGTACGATGATTTTTGTTCGATTAATCAGGGTAAAATAACTCGATTAATCTATTAATTTAATTTTTTAACGCATATATAGATCCCGTTAATTTGCTTTAAGCTGCGAAATCGGTTTGTCGTGGTAATTCCATGGCTCCCAAATTGTGTGGCATAACACAGTAAATTCGTTCTGCTATGCTAGAAATAAGGAAGAAAACCTTTTTTGTGTACGTATGCACGTCTAAATAAATAAATAATAATAATACGAGGGAAAAGTATGTACTTAAAAAAATTATTAATTAATTGAAGAGAAAAAAAAAAGTTTTAATCGATTAATTAATCTTTAATTTCCGAGGCCCTAGTTTTAAAGTCTTGTGACCCCCACCCCCCCCACACACACACAAACTTTAACTATATCACGCCTTCACGCCAGCTCTTGAGGACCTCATCGGCCCCCAGTGGCTAAAAGGATGAACCAACAAATTCTGTCACCGACATATGGGTATATCAAGGACTAGTCGGACCCTAAACATTAGGAATAACTAAAATCAAAACAAATATTTCTTGAGAATTTCATAACGCATTCCTACAAGTACATCTGTGCTGATACATTTAATGAAGCGGAATTCGCTGCATAATTATTTGACTCATAAAGCAGATTTCTACATTCTACGGATTGATAGCAAGACGAAAAAAAAAAAAAGGAAATGGTTACGAGGTCCGTAACAAAAATTACTTTACAGAGTAACACATAATTACCTAGCCGTGTTAGTCAACTCATTGTTACTTTGCACTCAAGCCCCGCCCCCCCCCCTACACTGTATTTTTCAATGCTCTCTGACGTCAGCTGGTCATTAATAATTCACAGGTCAGTACCTCAGATTTATTATTTTTATTTTTTTAATTTTTGTTTTTTTGTTTTTTGTTTTGTTGTTGTATTGGTGTCGTATCATGGAATCTGATGAATCGTCTATGAATTGACCCTTGAGTCACATGAGTTGAGGTTCAACGGAAGAGTGGGTGTGTGACTCCGACTAATTAATTACCATGTAATTTTGTGATGACGTATACTTTCTTTGTAGTTTTTTTGTTTGTTTGATTTAGTTTTGTTTTTGAAAGGCACCCCTCTCCTCCCACTCCATAAATACCGATTCTACTTGTGAGAAGGAATCAGTACCGGAAGTTGTCTATGCCCTCAGAATGCAGCCATTAGTCACGTGTTTGGCTCGCTCAGAATTTTCCCGAATGGAGTGCAAGGACATGCAGACTTGCACGTAGTCTTCACAACGAGGCTGGGGTACATGAGTGTCTTCATTTTCTCATAGTTTGCTTTAAAATCGTTGCTCAAATAATTTCTATAGCTCTTGCGGCTCTGTCTTTGGTAAGGGATTCAAATATCAAATTTAATATCGGAAAAATAGACAACAATAATTTTAATAAGCATTTTCAACAACAATAGGGATGCTCATAATATGGAGGAAATCTATTGATAGAAATATTTTATCTAAATTTATCTTTTGTAAGGACAAATTCAAAAAAAAATTAATAAAAGATACGAGTCAATACGTAAATGGAGGCATATTGAGAAAGATTGATCTCATCAGCTAATTTTTAATTCTTCGTTAATTTAAGACATCTTATGGGACTTTCAAAATAAATAACAATTTCGTAATTTTACTAAGCTAACAATTTTGAGAACATAGTGATTTGACTGTATTTATGCTCAAAACTTTGTTTCGCTGAAATGAAATCTAAAAAAAGAACATTACGAAATGAGCTATGACGTTTTCCGGTTTTAGAAATGAAGTACCCTATAAAAATATGCAAAATTTTGTTTAATTTCAATATTTTTCACCGTGTTCCATTTAATTTTCTCTGTCATCAAATACATAGTATCTTTAACTCTAAGGTTTCTCTACTCTAAACGCACCAAATTCTTTCTATAGATCTTGAAAGAAAACAAATCCTAAATTCTAAAACCACGGATTCATTAGGTCCTATTACTTCATTTGCTTTAAATATAACAATGGAGGCAGTCACTAGTGTGTAATGTACAGGTATTGGCGTGGCTAGGGGTTTAGGGGCCCAGGGGGCTGAGCCTCTTAAGAAAGCCCGTGGGGCTTGGACTCTTCGGGGACCCCATCATTTTAACCGATGGCGTAATATAAAATATTTAATGTTAAAAAAAGTCTTTTTAGACACTCCTTATGGCCCCCCTCAAGTTGGGGCCCGGGGGGGGGGCTTTCAAATTTGGACGACCCCCTCCTCTAGCATCGCCACTGTCCACAAGGTAAATAACTGAGTGGAAGACCCAAAATGACATAAAGACGACGTTGTATCTCAGGAATCTCGGATAACCGGAAACAGCTGGAGTAGATGTAAAAATACCAGCTGCCCAACGTGTCTAATTCCGTCATTGACCCCAAGGGATAAATTACGAAGATTACTTTAAACAAAAACATTACGAGAAGTATCAAAAATTAATCTGAGGAGTAAAAAAAAAATCATGTTAAGCCTGGTCCCTATTGGAATTCAGGACGTGTTAGCGCATTTTCGTATTATGTATCAGTACTTATGTTAGATATCAGAATTATGTAGTTATCAGTAATTGTGTTTAGATTTTAGACATATTTTTATGAATTTTCTTATGTAATGAATATACCTGACATTTTTTTTAATTTAAAAGTCATTTCTTTACATTTAAAAAAAAATTATTTTCTCTTTAATCTAACTACAAGTCACCACAAATGATGACGTAAAACTCTCTAAACTTTTACACATATTCTAATGACGTCAACTAAAAAAAAAACAACTAATTCTTTTGCACCCTTTCGCACCACTCTTCAATGCTTGATAAATTGTGCATTCGACTTCCGGCAATGGCGGCCGTTCCCTGCGCTAGTGTTACCTCTCGATTCGAAATATTTTTTGGTAGTTTTAACGGGGTTTTTTAACGGATCGAGTAACTGAGTGTTGATGCACAAATGGCAGGTCAGGACATACAAAAAACATATATACCTCATGGGTCTAGGACTTATGGATGCTGAGATCAAGGGTGATGACGGACGGACGGACAAAACGGGTGCAATAGCGCATTCGACTTCTCGAAAATGCGCTAAAAATCAACTGAACCTATAGATCTATTTTATTATTTGATTTTTTTTTTACTAACAAATTTAAACTTCTGTCTTTGGCAGTCTCACCCCTCATTTTGCTCATTAGGGCTTACTAATTTTTCTTCTTTCCCATTCAAGCTAAAAGCCCTAAAAAGTCAAAACTAGGAAAGTAATGTCCCCGTCAGAAGGGGAACGAAAAAAAAAATAAATTAATAAATGTAATAGTCTAATTCTGATTTTCATTCATTCCTGTAAGAAAATTAAAAAATCTGGCTCAATTTCGTTTTTATTTTATAAAGATGTTTTACTACAAATCCAAATTAAATAGTTTCTGTGTACGTACGCTCATCATTAACCTTATCATAAGACAAATCTCACTTGCTGTCTCCCCCCACCCACCCCCTTTTAACCCTACACTGAATGGCTTGCATACAGCACCAAACCAAAACAGGTCCATCAAGATTTAATTAGACCAGACGAAATCAAGGGGTAGACTATTAAGGGTTGGAATAACGAGTCCTCCCCCCCCCCCCCCACACACACACTTTCCCTCCTCACGCCATGTCGGGTGTCAAGCCCGTGTGGTCACCGCCCGTGGAAGTGATGCGGAAAGGAACGGTTCGATGGTCGAATTTAACGAGCTGGACACGTTTGTCTGTTAGGGGGGGAATGGGAGGGGGGAGGTGACAACTGCTTGTCTAACCTTACCCCAGGGAGGAAAGGGAGAGTACTTATTATAGCCCGGGAATATCTTATAATGTGACACGCAGTTATCTTTCGGGGAAGGCAGTGTGATTCTGGTGTGTCTGCGGCGAATGGTTGGTGGTGGAACGCTCTAGCGCCCGTGGGTGTTAACAGCAGCGTGTGAGTTCAAGTCAAGACGTGTCTGCGTCATTGGCCTTAGTTAGTTGGCTTACTTGGTTAGTTGGCTTACTTGGGCAGTTGGCTTACTTGGGTAGTTGGCTTACTTGGGTAGTTGGCTTACTTGGGTAGTTGGCTTACTTAGTTAGTTGGCTTACTTGGGTAGTTGGCTTACTTAGTTAGTTGGCTTACTTAGTTAGTTGGCTTACTTAGTTAGTTGGCTTACTTAGTTAGTTGGCTTACTTGGGTAGTTGGTTTACTTGGGTAGTTAGCTTACTTGGGTAGTTGGCTTACTTAGTTAGTTGGCTTACTTAGTTAGTTGGCTTACTTGGGTTGTTGGCTTACTTGGGTAGTTGGCTTACTTAGTTAGTTGGCTTACTTGGGTAGTTGGCTTACTTAGTTAGTTGGCTTACTTAGTTAGTTGGCTTACTTGGGTAGTTGGCTTACTTAGTCAGTTGGCTTACTTAGTTAGTTGGCTTACTTGGGTAGTTGGCTTACTTGGGTAGTTGGCTTACTTGGGTAGTTGGCTTACCTTGGGGT
>MUZC01004719.1:282115-294820 GCA_002072015.1 Radix auricularia | reverse complement strand
TGTTGGCTTACTTGGGTAGTTGGCTTACTTGGGTAGTTGGCTTACTTAGTTAGTTGGCCTACTTGGGTAGTTGGCTTACTTAGTTAGTTGGCTTACTTAGTTAGTTGGCTTACTTGGGTAGTTGGCTTACTTGGGTAGTTGGCTTACTTGGGTAGTTGGCTTACTTGGGTAGTTGGCTTACTTGGGTAGTTGGCTTACTGGGGAAGGAACTTGTACGAGCCGTAACACGTTATCAGAAGACCAGGAGACCTCCTGAACTTTAACCTCTCCCCTAATAAAAAAAAAAAAGTACCCGAAAGAACGATTGACAACTTTTTTGATGTAATTAATATGTAACGATAATGATGATTATATCAAACAATTTGTAAAACCCCAAAGATCAGAATGCTTACCACTGTTTCCTAGACAGTTATGTTACTCTTCCATTTGATATATCATATATAATAAACTATTACCGTAATACATAATTCTATTTATTCTTTGTAAAACACCAAAGTAGCGCTTTATTATTATTTTTTTTAACGACGAAGGCCAAATTACAGATATCAGCATTAAATTAAAAAAAAAAGATTTTTTTAAGAGTACCCAAGGAACTTTAGCTGAGTTAAATATTTGTATTTCGCTTTCAACAGATTTGAACATACTGCAATAAATCTACTAGGTAACAGGTGATGGGATATAGAGAATTTATAAAGTTCCAGGACGTAACTTTTGTACATTACACTTTGCACAAACAAAATTACGAATACTGTCTAATCACAAAGTTTGTAAGAGCCGTTGATAAAACACAAAAACCATGCGCTAACATACCGAATGCTAAACATAGAATAATACATTGGGGTGGAAGTGCAAGCTTACAAATGAATTTCAAGGGGAAAAAAATACTTTCTCTTTCTTCGTCATTCGTTATGTGAATCTTCACTCTTTAAGGGAAGGTAGCAACTTAAAAAAAAAAAAAAATTCTCGTTAATAGAGGTGCTCGTTATGAGAGGTTGGACTGTATGTCACATGAAACGGGGTGCAAGTTTTTCTAATGTGTTCGTGGCCGGAGATGATAGGACTGGCCTTGTCTTTCTATTAACACACTATCATACACATATTCGTGTTGCTAATGGAGCTATTAACCAGTTTTTATATTGAATGAACAGGTTGTATCAGTTTTTCCTTTGTTATAAAATCTACTGTTACCAGAACACTGACCATATCACTAAAACCCCCAATTGTTTTTAACTGACCATAGCTAACACCTACCATGTCCCTAACATTTACAAGCAGTGACTATATCCCTGTTACAATATTAAAAATTCTGACCATGTCCCCAACGACCATTACCCTAACAACACAGTCTTGGTAGCCATGGACACGTTTGTAGTCTCCATTCAATTAACAGACACCAAGGTCATCAAAGGACAGCCTTAGTCGTTTCGAAATGATTTTTTGTTGTTGTTGTTGCTTCTAGTCCTCATATTATAAGAAACTGTGGTCCTGCAGGACATAGTACCACAAAAGCCCGCCAGTGCTGCTTTCTCTCTCAGTGACGTGGGCCACTTCCAGCCATTCTCATTATTACCTCCCTTAATGACTATAAAACACAGCTTATCACCCCTGATTAGCCCGGTGAGCGCTCCTTGACAGCGGAAATAGCACGCGCGTTTTCACGGTCACGAGTAAGAAACGCTCCCTCAAGGTTTGAGGTTGGTACTCGGTTAGAATCCATTTGAGTATCGATTCCGGAGAACAATTAGGAAAATTCGATTCCATATGGACAATACCGATTACGTTGGGTAATAATGTTCACAAACGGAGAGTCCGAACTTTGGCAGAAGATTTTTTTTTAAATGATGATTTGAACTTAGTGTGACACACAATATAGTTTTGTATTCAATGTGAGATATAAAGCAATAAGCTAGGTTTTATTTGTATCTCGTCTTTTTATTCCCATAATGCTGTTTGGGTTAAGTCGTGTGTAATGCATGGCTGGTGAGGTTAAGGTGGGGTATTATTTATTTGTTTGGTACAAGACAAGAGGCGGCATGTTTTAAAAGATATTTTAAGTCTTGGCGTCCATTACACATCATAAACTTTAAAACGTCGCATTCTAATTAAAAGTATTATTCGGGTTTTTATAATTGTAAAGGAATGCATTCTCGATACCCTAAGGGGAATCGAATTCGGAGGATATAACGATAAGCTAAAATAGAGACTGGGTCTCTAACTAGTCCTTAGTAACGAATGATAATCGGATAATAGTAATTGTTTATTCACCGTGACCGGACAGAGTTCTCGGGGGATGACGGGTAAACTGGTCACTTCGAGGCTATTTTCGGTGTCATACACCAGCAACTGTTTCATCTAGGTGGCGGCGCCACATTCGTTTATGGGGATCGGCATATTATTTATGCGGTTGTTATGATAAGAATGTTTCTTTATTACTTACTAGTTTTTATAAAGCTCATATAAGCAAAAATTGACATTAAGGGCTCCCGCGCCCTTTAGTGTTCAATGGAAGGAAAAAAAGTAGCCAGTTACCATTCCGGGAGGGTTCTCAACAGTCTCAAAAATCTTCATGACGATCGGATGAATGGTTTATTCAGCTATAGAGGAGGACAAGCACACACACATACAGACATACTTTGATATATATATATATATATAGGCATTTTATTATCTGCTTATAAACGCGATGTGAGCCCAGTGCCTTACTGGGGTACATGGGTAGAGCGCTAACTGAACTCTCAATTTATTATTATTATTATTATTATTCTTGTATTTAGACCCCTCTCTCCCCTCAAGACATAAAATACACACGCGCTATTCTTGCATACATAAAATACACACGCGCTATTCTTGCATACATAAAATACACACGCGCTATTCTTGCATGCAGTGTTGTCTGAGTGAGGAGTGTCTTAATTGCGACGAGAATTTTATTCGTAGCCTGACATTAAATATAAATGCAGCTATCTTTACAACAAAATTACAAATATCTGCGATATTCTGCGGGCTAGCTGCAGTTGAGTGGTCAGCAGATGGGCCAATACCAGAGCTTGTCACGTGCTCTGTCCACGGCTTTGGGACTCTGCCGACTGAAGTAACAGAGGTTTGTGTCCCATGTTTAACATCTTTAACTAGTTGGCATGAGGAAAAGATGTTGGATAATATCTTTTTATATTGCAGACGCTCATTTATGCAGAAAATTATTGCGGCTAACAATTAACTTATCCATGGTTTTAAATTTATATCAAGTCTTGCTAATTGATTAGAATTTTAAATGTTGCTGGTGTTCCTATATATATTAGCATATACTATGTTATAAATTATGAGTATGGTAAAGTAGATTATAATTTATACTATGTTTTAAGTTATGAGTATGATAAAGTAGAATATAATTTATTATGCTTAAGAAAATAAAATGCATTCTTTTATTTATCATCAAAATTTATTAAAATCGAATTTAAAAAATGACAGAAAAAAATGAAATTATTCTCATGTAAAATTGCCTCCCAACATATAACATCGACCTTATGGGTCAAGTATTCTGATATAACGGGCCGCTCCGTAATCCTAATCGCCCTTATCTCGTCCCGTTAATTGCACCTGAGCCCAGGACGAATACGAACTTGTTTGCACGGCCAAGGTGCGGCACACTGGCCACAGATGAGCCGGCGGACGGCGCCCCGTTTGTCCCGGATCAAATTAAAATCAAAGAGCGGCACTTAAGTAGGCTGATAACCTTGAGATGATTGAGATGGATTGGGGGATTAAGATTAGCGGATTACAGATGGAGGCTGGAAATTTGGATGACGGTCGGAGGCGGGATGGGGGTGGGGGTGGGAGTGAAGGCGGTTACATGAAATCTTATAAAAGCTGCTACAGGCGTTTTGTTTTAAAGAATAAAATGGTGCATTTATAATTTATGATTTTTTTTAGTGGATTGTAGATCTACTTTAATTTTTTTTTGCGGAATAAATTCTAATTTTTTAATATAAAAACTATATTTAATGTTAATATAGGGGGAGGGGGGGCAACTATTCTTTAACCACCTCGGATGGTAGTGACCTTGACCTTGGTCTCTTATATTGGGAATAAGGGAACTGCGTCATCATTGTCCTAATGTTTAAGTAGACGATGATCTCAAAGCCTAATGACAATTAAAAAAAAAAGAAATTTCCAATATCTCTAAATAAACATGGACGATATTTCATGCATTAGAGAATAGTTAGGTTTTTTAGAACTTAAATAATTTTTGTCCAGCAACACTAGCATCTATTACACGTGTACTCAATAAATGTCCACAAAAACAATAGTTTCTTAATAGCAATAATTGTTGGTGGGGGGGGGGTGCAAAAAACTGAACAAGTATTGACTAATTTTTGTTTATAATATGTAGATAAACATGTAAATATTCTTGATAGAGATTCGTGTAAATATAATTACTAAAATACCTGTTAACGATAGGTTGTAGGTTTACATGTAAAATGATTTGCCGTTATAGCCCTGTAACTATAACCATAAATATACATGCAAATATACCTTAATAATCTCCATTTCTTCATTTCTACTGTGTTTTGTGCCTTTTTGATGTCTACTTTCCGAGATCACCCCAGTCCCATTTTTGGATCCACATTTACCTGTAAAGATACCTGTAAATAGATCTTGAACACAAATTGTTTAATCAAAACATAAGGCGAAAGAGACAAGAGGAACACAACGATTGACACTTTTAAAGTTTTACAATGCAAAATAGCAAAGATGACGTGGCAGGTATGTTTTTGTCTCCAGGATGTCCATATGTACGTCACAATATAATGTCCATATATCCATATGATCTAACAAAACATAGCCCCAAAAAATCATAGAGTATGGCAATGAAAAACACAATCAATCAATTAAAAACCAATTCTTAACCGCTCGAGTTAATTCCATAAATTCAAAGACCAAACGAATGCTGTAGTAGCCAAAGTCCTCCGACACTATTGTTGTATGTGGTTAGCATAGAGCAGGACACGTGACTATCCACAACAGGTCAGGGTCAAGGGTTCATTGAGACTCGTTTTCCTTCTATGTTTTTCATTTCAACTCACGAAAAATGTGGGTCACACAAATAAGTTTTAGTAAATTGTAGACAAACTGAAGCAAGGTATACAATACAAGAATGGGTTTTTGTTCATTGGCAGTGTTCTTAAATGTAAAGTGCAGAACTGCAGAGGTCGTTGAGTGGATTGCACATAAAGTGACCGCAAATGTTTTGTGTGTGATGTTACTTCAATGTCATTGATAAGAACTCCTACATTCTTGTGGTCATTTCTCACATACAATAAGCTCCCTTGTCATTTCTTACATACAATTAGCTCCCTTGTCATTTCTTACATACAATTAGTTCCCTTGTCATTTCTTACATACAATTAGTTCCCTTGTGGGTTGTTGGGTAATGGCGCTTCACCGCTCCCTTCTCCCACATTTATTTTCAAACCATAATTAGAAACGATTATTTTATATCTTTCGATCTTGAGAAATTCTAAGTTCAAATTATTGTTTCCTTACCCACTTCCCAATTCCTCCTTTAAATGGACGTCCAAGATCAAGGTGATTCTCACACGTTACTAAAAATACATCTTTACTCCCACTGATCACTGAACCCACTGACTCCGATACCACTGACCACTGATCCCGCTGACCCCGATTCCACTGACCACTGATCCCGATCTCACTGACCCCTGATCCTACTGAACCATGATCCCAATGACCACTGAGACCACTGTCAATATGCCACTCACAAGAGGCCATTTTAGTCGTGTAGTCTAGTACACTGTAGAGCAGTGTTTCTCAATCTGTGTGTCGCGACACATTAGTGTGTCGTGAGAGATTGCCAGGAGTGGCGCGAGATTTAGAAATAATATTTCAAATTGCTAGGGTTTTGAGCTCTGAAGTCATTATGAAAATTTAAAATATAGCAAAACAAAATGTTTGTTACATAAATCAGCAACGAAATGAGTAGTCAAGTGTTTCGTGTTCGAATCGGTTGGCGTCTGCGTACGCCATTTTCTTTTTTTCACTCTTTCTAGCGGTGTAGTTGGCTTGAAAATGTTCATTCAGTGAGAGATAGAACTTTCAAGTATTATCTTAAAGTATGTTCACATAATTTATCTTAACTTGCTTAAAATGCCGGCTTAATTAGTTTATCTGATAAACTATTAATTGAAATAATAATTACTGTACTGTATCCCAGTTCATGTTAACTGTTGCCTTTTGATGATGAAAATTACTGAAATGAATACTTTAGAAGAATTCTGGCTTGCAATCATGAAAGTCTATCCTTTACCTTTAGTCAGTTTGAAAGCAGTTAAAACTCTGTTGCCATTTTCATCTTCTTGGTTCTGTGAATTTTGCTTTTCGGCATTAACTGAAATCAAGTCCTAGAAACGAGAGAGACTCCTTACAGTTGATGAAGAGTTGCGCGTTTGCTTGTCAACTTTGGAGTGTCGATGGAATGTGATGTTTTCCCATAAAGGCACATCCATCACAGTTATATATCACATTAATATACATCAATGCATTATGTAAAATTTGTTATCATTTTAATAAAAAATAAATTTAAAATATTTTTCTGGGTCACGAAAATTCTCGAATATTCTTAGTGTGTCGTTACCAAAAAATGTTTGAGAAACACTGCTGTGGTGCGTTTAGTGTAGTCTTACTGCTTAAAAAAAAGAAAGAAAGAAATCGAGCAGATAAAATTAAAAAAAAAAAAAAGAATTCAATAAATTCAAGACTCATCGGCACAAGAAACGAAAATCTATTAAAAATTTCTGTGTGTTCACTTTTTAAAACTTAATGTCTAACTTATTTTCCGAAATTGCGTGTGTGAATAAGTGACGAAGCAGCCATCACACCAATACATTGACTGCTCAACGAAATACAACATATAATTAAGTTATCGTTTTTACTAATTATTGATTGGGACCGTTGCATTTCTAGGTTCTCTGATATTTTTTCTGTTATTATTTTTTTTAAAAATATAATTTTATAAGTTAAAGAAGCGAATCTACCACGTTGCCATGCAACAAACGTAGTCAACTTTTCGTAGAAATTTTATTTTTAACGGCAAATTTATTTAACTCTCTGTGAATTTCAACTTTTTAAGTGCGCGAATATAGGTGTGTATGGTTTGTGTGTGTAGTGTTTGTGTGTGTAGTGTTTGACTGTAGTGTTTTTGTATGTAGTCTTTTTGTATGTAGTGTTTGTGTGTGTAGTTTTTGTGTTTATGTGTAGTGTTTGTGTGTGTAGTGTTTGTGTGTGTGTGGTTTGTGTGTGTAGTGTTTGTGTGTGTAGTGTTTGTGTGTAGTGTTTGTGTGTGTAGTGTTTGTGTGTGTAGTTTTTGTGTGTAGTGTTAGTATGTGTAGTGTTTGTGTGTATGATGTTTGTGTGTGTGGTGTTTGTGTGTGTGTGGTGTTTGTGTGTAATGTTTGAATGTGCGGTTTTTGACTGTAGTGTTTGTGTGTGTAGTGTTTGTGTGTGTAGTATTTGTGTGTGTAGTGTTTGTATGTGTAGTGTTTGACTGTAGTGTTTGTGTGTGTAGTGTTTGTGTGTGTGTCGTGTTTGTGTGTGTAGTGTTTGTGTGTGTAGTGTTTGTGTGTGTAGTGTTTGTGTATGCAGTGTTTGTGTGTGGTGTATGTGTGTGTAGTTTTGAAGCCTCCTGTCACTCTGATACTTTGATCTGTCTTCGTCTGTGTCTTCTTGAGATGGACACAGTTATGTTAGTGTGTTATTTTGAGCCCCCTACTGGTGTATTATTTTAGGCCCCCTACTGGTGTGTTATTTAAGGCCCCCTACTGGTATGTTATTTAAAGCCCCCTATATTGGTGTGTTATTTAAGGCCCCCTATATTGGTGTGTTATTTAGAGCCCCCCTACTGGTGTGTTATTTAGAGCTCCTTACTGGTATGTTATTTAGGACCCTCCTTCTGGTGTGTTATTTAGGGCCCCCGACTGCTGTTATTTTCATTGATCCCCGCCAAGTCATATTCAAACATTCCTTAATCCTGCCCCATCGACAGGAGCGTGGTTTATTTTAGTGCGTGTCTGTGTGTCATTTGTTGTTTTTTTTTATTTGGGGGGGGGGGCGATTTTACACTCAAACTCAAACACCCCCATGACTCCCCAAATCACATTTAACATATCATCCCTCTCCACCCCACCCTTACCATCCATTGCTGTCCAAAATAAGTGTGAGGCTGCACAAAGTCTTTTAGAGAAAAATATGTCTGACAGGACGTCACTAAACAACTGTTTACGAACGTTTCGGCAAAAAGCATTTTCAGTCCACACCGCCAATTAAACTGTTCCATCCCCCTTTCACAGTCTGTGAGTTTTTGAAGCCTCAGACTCCAAGAATTCACGAGGCGTTTGTCATTACTTCCTCTATTAAAAAAACAACAAAAAAAAACAAAAACAAAACACAACAACAACAACCTTATTGGCTACATAAGACATAAGTAAAACTTAAATAATTTCAAGACAACATTTTGCGTATCTTTTGACAATATCGTGCCAATGGTCAACCACATCACATTACCCAAGATGTGCAAGAGGCGACGCCTATGTTTATAGCACCGTGTTGTCATCAACGTTTGTTAAAATCAATAAATAATGCAATTAAATTATGTTTATGTTATTCCGCTAAAACTATGGAATCTGTGTCTATGTCTTTGTCTATGTCACTATGTCACTATGTCTATGTCTTTGTCTATGTCTATGTCTATATCTATGTCTATGTCTATGTCTTTGTCTATGTCTATGTCTATGTCTTTGAGCTGTGTAAGCACCTTTATATAAACGTGGACATTAATTCTTATTAATTAATAATATTAATTTAAATACAGCTCATTAATTTGACGTCCTATGCCTATGCCATGTAATTGTAAGATTTCTACCTTATTATCATTCTATAGCTATTTTTTCTTTGATTTTACACGAGCTCCTATGAAATCTTTCTCAACGGCTTCGATCCCTGAATTCGTATTTCGGGACACAAGCGGAAGATAATTACAACTGGCGCAATCTTTTCTTCCAGAAGTCCGACTGGGGAACCCAGTAGAGAGCTTTACAAATCAAATGGGGTTGGGGAGGAGGGGGGACACAGACGTCTAAAACCCCGCCCACCTCACCACAACCCACCAACAGCGGCACTACAACCGTTATCGACCGGCGATGTGGTCACCGCGGTGTGGACGAATCCCGTGGAATCCTTATCGTGCGTGGAGCGTGCGAGCCATGGCCCCGCCTACTTGACTAACAGGCCTTTCCTTTTCCCCCCACACTTTAGATAAAACGTTAATAAAAAGCAGTAAAAACAACACACTCAGCCCCCGCCTCTTTTTCGCCCCTCGCCGGCTCGTCGGCCTGGCTAGTACGCAGAAACGTGCTTCAGAATTTTCTGATTAGCAGCGGCCGTGATTTGTGCACGGTCCGTGTCCACGCACCGCAAGTGCCGTGCCTACGAGCTGATATCTACTCGTCCTGTTTGCGGGGAGGGGACGGACGCAAGGAATAAGTGAAGAGAGGTAGAGAAGGAGTTTATATTTTAAAAAAAAAAACGAAGTGGAAGAAGAAGTAGGCATCAGACTGCCAGAACAACATTGAAGACATGCTCGAGACAGACTTTTCCGAATGATTGTTTCCAGCGCCGGGAAGCACGCATCCAGCACCGCTAGGCTTACTTACTGCCGACGGGGGCCCGAGGCCTTTTATTGTGCACTGACAACACACTTAGGCACGTAGACGAGTCCGGCGAGCTGTCGGCCGACGGAGAAACACACGGAGGGAAAATAAGTTTTTTCTCAACGATAAGAGAAAGTGAAGCAGTGAGAGAAGGAAAAGATAGAAGAGAAGAAAAAAAATTCTGCCGTGATTTAATTTTGATTTTTTAAAAATTCTCAAATCCTTTTTTCTAATTTTCCGGACTCTTCTAGGAGCGAATTCTCACGTCTGCTTTGGATCAGCTGATCTGTGATTTCCGTTAAAAATAATTCTTGTGCTTTGCAAAAAAGAATTTTAAAAAATTGTGTATCCATCAATTTAGAATTAACGATGTACTTTTCGCGTGAAAATTATTTTTTGTTTCCTTCAATCTTGTGAGCAGTTTTATTTTTTTCGTTCACATTCACTCTCACATAACCTCTTCCACTCTGCTTACCAAACATATCACGGAGACTACCCGACTACCAGGCTTAACGTCTTTTGATTCGGATTATTATTCTCACTAAAAAAGTAAGTGCACATTTTCTTACATTATTTGACTATATCTTTTATTTGGTCTCATTTATTTGATGTTGGAAAGTAATATTCATCGATATGGATTGGGTCTGTTCAAAATCAAGTTCATAGATGACGTATATCCTAGAATGAAAATGTGTAATTAGAACTTATACTTTAACACCACGTTGTTATAACTCACAGGTCCATCTAAATCTATTTGTGACAGCAGGTGTTAAAATTTTCAAAATACCAACACTCATAATACACAGTACTCAAACTCAGCAAAGTCATTTTCCCCCTTCTTTAACTTTAAGTGGTAATTTGAAAATTTGTATCGCGAATACAATATGTTCTCAACAACATTCTCTAAAACTACAATATGCGCCGATCGTTAAAATGTTTATTTCGTTCTTTGACTTTCCCCACTACAAGCTCCTACAAAGTGAATAATGTGTGTAGTGTATACAATAAATTGTGTATACAGTGTATTGTGTATAAAGTATATTGTGTATACAGTATATTGTGTATACAGTGTATTCTGTATACAGTGTATTGTGTATACAGTGTATTGTGTATACAGTGTATTGTGTATACAGTGTATTGTGTATACAGTGTATTGTGTATACAGTTTATTGTGTATAGAGTGTGTTGTGTATAGTGTATTGTGTATACAGTGTATTGTGTATACAGTATATTGTGTAAACAGTTTATTGTGTATACACTACTCCCAAGCGCTTGATTACAAAGATATTTTTGACATAGTTTATAGCATGATTTATTATAGCACCCAATAATAGTTTTTTAATTTAGTGAGAAAACTTGAACATAGCTCGACATGCAACAATCAACAACAAAGAACCTTACATTCCTGGACTATTTCAACAAAGTATATGAGTCGTAGCTGTTGCCTGCAATGACTTTGTAAGCAACCATATCAGTTTCTGCCAATATTTGTCATCGAGTAGTGAGTAGTGCGCTCAACTAATGTCAAATGACCCCTGTCTCTGTGCTGCCCAGTTCGCCTCCCCATATTCATCTCGCTGCAGTTTTAAGTTCAATAATTGACTGTTACTAAAACTTTAAAACCTGCACAAGCTATCGGCTAATATTTATATTTTTAGATTGTGTTGTCGACGACGTCATCTCGTTCTTATAATGGCGGAGTTTCTTTTCAAACCTGGATTATAATAGTTTTCCTCTTTAAAGTATTCACCATTCACTGATTTAAAACTAAAAACAACAACACATTTTAAAAACATTAAGCTCATTAATTCATTAACAACAAACTCAGAACAACTAAATACAAAACTCTAGTGAAAATAAAGAACCGTGTTCATTGAACTGTGACTCCAACAATTATTAATGTATTGTACCTTCACCTCACTGCGTCTAATGTAACTTATGACAGTTAGTCTTTCTAGAACACGGGTTGTTAGGGCTACTTTTATATAACACTGTGCCGTGCCTTGCTGCTGGACACTGACCGCTGTGACCATTCTACGACCATGACGTCGAAACACTCTTGTATAGGGTATGTAAAAAAAAAAGCTTTTTATTAAATGCAAGACTAGACATAAACCATGAATACGCGTATGACGCAATAATCTGTATAGGATTAGCGTCTGTACTGTATAAGATCGTATTATAATAGCAAGTTTTTTAAAATTAAACTAATAAGGTCTTAAATAGTTTGAAATAACATCTAACAATGCAATATGACTTAAAACGGAGCTCGGTGATAGATTAATAATATTCATTAAAATAGATTCCGTTACTGAAATCATACAAAAACATATTATATAAAGAAATAACGAAGCAACTAAGAATAGCGGTGTTGTGTTTCAAGAATTAATTTATTTTATTTTAGAATCTTTCTTTAGAAAAACATTCAAAACTTATTGAAATAAGGAGCATTGAAAAAACAAACATCAAACAAAGGTAGTGGTATTATCCTACTCACAAAATATTTGTCAGCCCTACTCCACAAAACCTAGAAGAGTAGCTACTTGCGCGTGATGAGGTATAATACATCAGTCCCCGGGTGCCCCGGGTACGGGGGCGCCAAAATGAAGCTTACAATGTACAATTTCACAGTATAATAAGTGAATAAGGGTAATATATTAATTTAACGGGCGCTAATTTTATCGTCTGTCCCCAAGCACAGTATATCCTAGCTACGGCTTGCGTGCGCCCTCACCCCACCCCACCCCACAAACCCCCTGAGCCCCCTGAGAGAAGCAAATTTCTTGTAATGTTGAGACCAGTTACCGACAAGATCACCCTCTAAACTTAACGTGTTTTTGCCATCTTGAAAATGAAAGTTGATCGTCCAGTAAAGTGCCGGAAAGTGGTATATGTGTGTGCGTGGGGGGTGGGGGGAGAGGGATCTTTCACCAGCCACTTGTCAAGAAATCTTGAGTATTTTTAAAAAAAAAAGGGGGGGGGGGGG
>MUZC01004719.1:253912-275296 GCA_002072015.1 Radix auricularia | reverse complement strand
GCCGTTTTGTCCGGGGCCGTTTTGACCGGGGCCGTTTTGTCGGGGCCGTTTTGTCCGGGGCCGTTTTGTCGGTGAACCTATGTGTAGTATTTGTTTCGGAATGTCATGCCTAACACAAATGTGCAGACCTGTTTACACATCGTTATGGTGCCGACATGTATAAAGTATGTGTTTATCCTATGAAAGTATGCACTTGTATGGAAGCCGTGTAAGACAAAATTCTCTCTCTGAACATCACGAACTTGAAAACAATTAATTAAGGAAATAGATATTTCTACGAAGAAATTATGTCAACAATATGTTATTGAATTCTTAAACACGGGATCTCTTTATTACTTAGATTTTTTAGGGATCTTGGTTTCGTTTTTATTTTCATAACCTTGTCATATAAATAACTGGTCCGAGTCACCTAAGTCACATTTACAGATATCACCTACTCCCGAATTCTCTCGCTCCAAGTCGCATTACTCCTTGTCACTTACCCTCTAATCACCTCACCCCGTCACATTACCTCGAGTCACCTCACCTCAAATCATCTTACCCCTATTCTGGTACATATACTTCTTAACAACCCCCCTTTTTTTTTTTTTCAAAACACTCTTCATTAAAAAAAAAAAAAAAAAAAAAAAACAAAAAAAAAACAAAACAAGTAATAAAAACTCGAATGAGTATTTAAACGCCATTTCCAACAAAGAATTTCCGATTTTTTTTCCTTCTTCAAGGGAAATCATTCTAGATTACATTAAAAGTCATTTCAAATCAGTAATTGTGAAAGTAAAAAAAAAAAATATGACGTCATATCCCTTCAAACTAAATACATCAAGAATATGTCATTATAATGCGCACGCGCACAACTATAACATAAATATTTACAAAGCGGGAAAACCCCTTTAACTATCATTCTAGATTACATTAAGTCATTTCAAATAAATAATTTTGAAACTGAACAAAGCAATTGCTATCTACAAATTGCTGCTAAAATTACGGGAGTCGAACGAAAGAAATTTAAAAAAAAATAAAAATCTTTTTTTCCATCATTGTTCTAAATATCATTAGCTATCTATTGGCGTTTGTTTCAATCCGATAGATGTTATGGTTGGCGAGAAACTGACCAAATATGATATTGTTTCGGGCTTTCAGGAAATCCAGTAAACATTTTCGATAATTTTTTTTTTGGCCCGTGCACATCCTTGTGACCTCCTTAGCAGAGGCGTCACAAGGGTTGGTGTCACCAGGGGCGGTAGCTCATGGTGTCACCCCCTCATGATTTAATCCATAGAACTCCTCCGTGGTTTGCAGTGCCAAATAACGGGAATATATAGCATTTTATGGTCTGGTGTCACCCCCCTGATGGTGTCACCCGGGGCGGCCCGCCCCCTCCGCACCCCCTAGCGACGCCACTGCTCCTTAGCATATTTGCAAAAGACCCGAATACTCTATCTGATATGTTTCAGGAGAAGTTGCTGTTCAATGCTCTAACAGATAGGACAGACATTTCAAATATTTAAATTGCGCTAAAAAACAAACTGTTTAGTTACACCCTTCTACCCCCCCCCCCCCTCTGACACGGGTGTGTTATTATTAAAAGTCCGGTAGTTAAAAAATGTCTTTGTTCAAGATTTGATTTGATCATTTGGACTTGGTAATCCAGCAAACCTACAAGTCATAGATAAGTAGGCGTCTACAGCCATGGGAAATTTCTGACTCGTGGGCCATCGCAGATTGAGTCAGCGCCACGAGAGATAGATCCCCCTCGTTTATTGCCCAGTTTATTCATGTGTGTGACGCGTGACTCACTGCCACACAAGACAGGCCGCCATTGTAGCTGCCGGAAGTGCTTCACTCTCGTCTCGCATTGTATCACTCCGCCTAATGGAGACCTCCGCTTAAATAACACCCGGGACCTAGTGACAAGACGGTGCAACCGACTGTTAAATTATTTACCATTTTTCAACACTGGAACGCTTTAAGTGAACAATTTAATTTGAAAACAGCTTTTTTTTTGTCCACCGCTCTTCGCCTCTCGCGAAGCTCAAGGCAAATTGAGACGCCTGAGACGGTTTCAGTCATCCGTAGTTGCTGCTATGACGAGTCGGCGACGTCATGCCTGCAAATGGAGTCACGTCGTTGACGGACTGAGATCTGTGAGACGGTGAATCCACTTTCTGCCGGTCACATCGTTGACGGACTGAGATCTGTGAGACGGTGAATCCACTTTCTGCCGGTCACATCGTTGACGGACTGAGGGCTGTGAGACGGAGATTCCACTTTCTGCTGGCGATTCGGTGACGTCCGTTAATAAAGTACCGCGGTTGTCAGTGAGCAAGGACTAAACGGGATTTGAGCCAAAAATGTTTTGGGAAAAAAAAGAGTCTGGGTGGGGGTGGGTGTCAAGTGGGATTTACTCAATGTTACTGGATCGAAGTGACGGATAGAATGATGTATTTCCAAGATATTAACAATTTGATTTAGGTAACACGACTGCAATGAGCCTGCGTGGCTTTGGTGCCATGAAAATTAAATCATGTCAGTAGTGTAAGTAGAACCAAACGTAAGTTGGAAATTTATTGATACAAAGAAAGATTTTATCATGTAAAATACATTATGTTAGCGGGTGCAAGTATTTCTAATTGAATTACACGCTCATTTCAACAGACAAAATGATATCAACGATATAACTCAATATTTTTAAAAATCTTCTTTTGATCTTCTTCGCAAGTCGTTTCACAAGAATTGTTTGCTAACACTGTAATTGTTAAGTCAATGTCTCTGTTATGTCAATGTCTCTGTTATGTCAATGTCTCTGTGATGTCAATGCCTCTGTGATGTCAATGTCTCTGTGATGTCAATGTCTCTGTGATGTCAATGTCTCTGTGATGTCAATGTCTCTGTGATGTCAATGTCTCTGTCAAGTCTATGTGTTTGTTGTGATTTTTGTTTTAACTTTCATTGACTATCGAGACGCTCTACTGGAATGGATTTACCGAATAGGACTTTCATCATATGAGACGTTCATCATTTGGGACGTTCATCATATGAGACGTTCATCATTTGGGACGTTCATCATATGGGACGTTCAACTTACGGAACGTTTTGGGATAACCAATAATTTTTTTTTAAAATGGTGATCCGACATCCGTTTATCCGGTTTGCGAGAATTTCCTTCCAAAATAGTAACAAGACGGTATTAAATCACAGACAGCTAAGCTCAAGACCCGGCTTACAGCATTGTGACCCCCATAAATCTCCCCCCTCCCACCACCCAGTCCATAACCTACCCTTTTCCCTCTTTCAACCTTTCTACAACTCACAACCCCGAACCGCACGTCAACCCAAAGACGTAAAATCACTTCATCAATACTGCGTTAAATTATTTATTTTTTATTTTAACATATCACAGTTTTAACCCCTTAGCGACCTCTGCCAGCGACGCCTTTTCGTATAATCCGTCGACTGCCTCAACTCGTTTTTTTTCCCTTCAAATTTTATGATTAATTTTTAATATTTTATTTGAAAGTGCACACACAAGGGCCTTAAGTCTGGGTGGTCCACGAGCATACGTCGTCTGCTGTTGTTGGAAGTATAAGCGGGAAGAAACCGATTAAGTCAAGATATTTTTCTGTTGAAAAGGCGAGAGACGAGATTTGGCGAGGGACAATAATCAGACGGGGCGGCGAGGACTTTCGGTTTATAATTCAATGGTTTGTAACAGAGATGACCCAGGGGTCGACGGTCGGTTTGTAAGTGACGTGTCTGTCCTGTTACAAGGCGGTCGGCTTGTAAGTGATATGTCTATAGTGTTACGGGTCGGTTTGTCAGGATAATGTCAGCTACGTTGTAGCTAGATTGAAATTATCTCAGCTATGTGCTTGTCAGTTTGTAAGGAGTATGGTGCCAATGAATGTGATGGTCTGTATAACTTCGGCCACACTTGTTGGTGTGACAGCTGTGTGAAGGTCAGCTGTGTGAAGGTCATCTGTAGGAAGGTCAGCTGTGAGAAGGTCAGCTGTGTGAAGGTCAGCTGTGTGAAGGTCAGCTGTGTGAAGGTCAGCTGTGTGAAGTTCAGCTGTGTGAAGGTCAGCTGTGTGAAGGTCAGCTGTGGGAAGGTCAGCTGTGTGAAGGTCAGCTGTGGGACGGTCAGCTGTGTCAAGATAAGTTTTCAAGGATTTTGACAGCCCATTTTTGTCTGTCTGTTCCGATGGTCACGAGTTCGAATCCATGGGAAGCCAAGGACTTGTTCCTGGGGCCTAGGGCGTCCCCGAGTCCCACCAAGCTCCAAATGGGTGAAAAGCGGCGGGGCAATGCGTGGAACCCTTAGCCGTGGCATGTGAACGCTGCATCACTTGCCAAAAAANGCCAAAAAAAAAACAAAAAACAAAAAAAAAAAAAAAAAAAAAAAAAAAAAACAACAACAACAACAACAACAACAACAACTGCTGCCTTGCAGATGGTCTTGGCTGACCAAAGGCTATAGAAGCAAATCCAGACAGTACAGCAGGCTGAAGTTGGAGACCACGGGCCCATTGGCGCAAAACTCGTGGCACACAAAACTCAATATTCAATATTGAAAACGAAGAAGAAGAATAATTTTTTTCTTTCTTCAGGGTGTGTCCTATAGAGTCCAATAGATCTTAATTTTCGTTCATGGATTTTTATTTTTCAATTGTATATTGGTTCTTTGTGTTTTCAGTCTTGTTGAACTAATTTTAATATTTTTCTCAAGGTTTCTGTTCATAAAAATCTGCATTCTGTTAGTGCTTGTTTTTTAGTGATAGCTTATGTTAGTGGTAGTTTCTGTTAGTGGTAGTTTATGTTAGTGGTAGTTTCTGTTGGTGGTAGTTTCTGTTAGTGGTAGTTTCTGTTAGTTGTAGTTTCTGTTAGTGGTAGTTTCTGTTAGTGGTAGTTTCTGTTAGTGGTCGTTTCTGTTAGTGGTAGCTTCTGTTAGTGGTAGTTTCGGTTAGTGGTAGTTTCTGTTAGTGGTAGTTTCTGTTAGTGGTAGTTTCTGTTAGTGGTAGTTTCTGTTAGTGGTAGTTTCGGTTAGTGGTAGTTTCTGTTGGTGGTAGTTTCTCTTGTTCTTCACGTTGACGCAAGGAATTGTGGTTATTTTTAACTGAGGGCCGAATGTCAGAGATATCAGTCGGGCTCTTTTTTCCAAGGCCGAAATGTTAGTGCACTAAAAATTTAGATTTTTCGACACACTTTCCGGTTTCTATACACTAGCTTAAAGTCGTGCTGTCTCTGTTAAACCATTTGATGGTGTAGCCCCTCTATGAAAGTGCTGACAACTTTTGAGATTATCTACCTTGTGGGTTAAGATTATGTGGCTCGTATCCTGCTGGTGCAGGTCCCAGGTCGACAATGCATCTAAGGCCTGTGCAAACAATAAAATGGCGCCTTGCCTCCCTGATCACATTCAAACATCTTTTGAATAGTCCCCAACCCGGACCCATCCCCTCTCCTCACCACAGCATTCATACTTAAACATAACAAATAGACTTTAACAGTACATGAAACATGTCACACAGTAGCTGCATGTTAGTCAAGTAGTAGACCTTTGGAATCTATCGAAGGAAATAAGAAAGACGTTGTAGTACTTGTAGTGTTAGGGAAAATCCAAAGCCAAGTGTAAGTGTGACGAGTTTTATACCATAGACAAGAATATCAAATGTTGCTTTAGATGATGTGCCATAATCGTAGTTACTTCAATTATTTTTAGGACAGCCTTAAACAGTTTAAACCTTAAGCTCACATAACTTGTAGCACTACATCATAATAATTATTTCCCTATTCTACCATTTTTGGTAGGTGGTGCGAAAGCGTAAACAAGGTTACCAGAGAATCCTGGGATTGAGTTTTTCCTCACTTTTGGTCCGTTTTAGGGGTGGCTTGCCATCTGGACACTTGGCCAACTGCTAGCTTCTAGCGGTAAGATGGCTGTGATACCAAGTGACGGGTTGAGGGAGGGGGGTCAGGTGGAGGGGCTATACTCAATAAACAAACGCCGAGAAGATTAACTCCGAACAAAGGAATGCTGACGACTTACCCCACCGGCCGTGTCATCACCCACACGCTAAGATGCGCCCCTGAATACCTGGACCGTTGAATCTCACACCTTGTCCTCCTCGCTCGCCGGTGTCCCCCCTCCCCCATCCCCACCCCGCGAAACCACTTACCACCACCCACCCACCACGCGTCTGTTGTCAGAACTTGACGTCTTAACCATTGGCGTAACAGAGTTGGGATTTGGTGTGATGGAAGGAGGGGAGGGCGAGCACATCCACACACGGCGTCAAAACACTAACAGCACAAACACGCACTTGAAAGGTACTTACAGGTAACAATATTTATTGAAAAGGACAGCCGTACCATAAAAAAAAGTGCGCAACATATTATGACGCCCATCGACTCCGTCTATACCACATATCAATATGTTTGTCTCCGTGCTTGTGACTTGTGTCAAGGTGTTGAACTATCGATGTGTTTGGATGTTTGGCATGCTAACCTTGACAGCCCAATTCAAATATTTCGACAGTATTCTTTTTTATCTTTCCCATCATGACCTTAGGCATAAAGTGTCCGTCTTTACTTAGTGGCTCTGAAACCGCTTAGGTTAATGGGCTAAACGAATTATTCCATATTTACTTTTACTTTGTATCATAAACAATTTGATTAATTAGTCTGATTAGTGGTCTTAAAAGAGATTCTTGAATAGCATTTAGAGTTTTCCGCTGCCCACTACAAACGAATACTTTTTAAAATGGTTCTCAAACCACTAATCATAGTCGGATTTATAATTTGTCTAGACCAAGTTCAAAGAAGACATACAAATAAAATAATCATTTTTCCATTGTAAAACAATACCGAAATGCGGAATATTAAATTTAACGACACAAATATGAAATTGCACCGTGTAAAGTTAACACAGTTACAGTGTTGTTATTTTTATTCTCATTTTTAAAAAAAATTAATATTTTTGTTGTTAAAATGTAAAATGGTTCAAATTGTTTCATTAAGATTTATTGCTAACACAATCGTCTTGTTTTTTATTGTATGGTCAACTTCATATCTCGCTGTAAGTCTAAGGGTAAAATCTTAAAATCTTCCACACTAACGCAAAGGAGCAGTAGTTCAAAGAATTACTGATTTAATGGTTCTTCAGTTTCCATTATTCGTTCTTGTGTGCATTGTACGGAGTTCCAAAGATAACAATATGTAATTTAGATCTAATTTTTTATTTCAACTATACAAACTTTATGACAACTATCCACACTTATCTCGGTTATTTATGACGGCGTGTCAAGTCTATTTTTGTATGTAAAATGCACCAACTACCGTTTTCTGGTGTTGGAGTGAAAATTATTTCACAAATCTCACCTGGTGTTCAAACAACATGCCATATGACATATGGTCTTATGGTCGGCACTCACATAGAGCGTGAGGGGGGAGGCACAGCAGATAATCCCTTAAATTTTAATTTAGCTTTTGGTCTATGAGTCTGACTGAGCGGAAATATTTATGTGCGATTACGTCATGCCTTCATCATTATTACAATTATTTTTAGATCGCCCTCAGAAGCCATTTTTTTTTTCATTCGTTCTTTTTTTGAGTTCACTGAAATAGTTTCAAAAAGACAAGTCTATAGTCATAGGATTGGATGTCAAGTTTAATGTAAGCAAACAGATGATCTGCAAGTTGAATCAGCTGTAGTAATCTAGAAAGATACAAAATACCGCAACAAGCACTGCATTGCTGATGAGGAAGTCAGACATTTTCACGGAACCCCCATTCGGACTTGATGAGAATCCGTGTTATAAATAACTCAAGTAGTGCTAGTAAGTTAGGGTCGCTAACTCTTATGAAAAAATCACGGAGTCATCTTACTCATTGCCT
Organism: Radix auricularia; assembly: GCA_002072015.1. Classification (NCBI taxonomy): domain Eukaryota; kingdom Metazoa; phylum Mollusca; class Gastropoda; family Lymnaeidae; genus Radix; species Radix auricularia. The sequence goes on along the minus strand of MUZC01004719.1, from coordinate 267,406 downwards.
AGTTTCATTGGAAATCCTTTTTGAGCTTGCTAAGTGATATTCACACGGATTATGGCCTAATTAAAATATGTCACTTAAATGACGCGACTTTACAACCAAACACAATCAAATAGTACAAGATGTGGACTGAAGCACTTGAGAAAAAGTCAAGTTACTTATGTGTAATATATTTCAGTCACGTCCACCATTTAATGAAAAGAAATGTACACGGATGATTGACATTGATGTGTTATTCGTTCTCACTAGTCTATTTTTCCGTGCACCGGTTAGATTAAAAAAAATGTTTCTTCAATATTTATATATAAAGACTTGTAGGTTCAAAAACCAATGCGATCCAAAGATTTTTTATTGATCGTTTGTCATATTGGGTAACAATGGGTTAACATTTAGTAAACAATGACTTATGATTATAAAAATTTGTTATCTGATTGAGGCGCACTCCTCGAGATTTAACAACACATTCTCTTTTCTATATTTATCTCTTCACTCCGTTCTCCGTCTCTGTCTCTTCTCTTCTTTGTTTATATATCTCTCTGTCTTTCTCTTCTCTCCTTTGTTTAAATATCTATCTGCCTCTCTCTTCTCTCTCTCTCATTTCTCGCACATTACTTTTTTCATTATCCGTCGGAGTCTAATTCTTCATCTCTCCCCTTCTACATCAACTCGTATTGCCTTTTCTTTGTCTCCTACCTCCTTCCATCTGTCTTCTCTCTGTATCCCCCCTCCCCCCACGCGTAACCATGTACATCCGCAGTACTTCCAACCGACTACGTGTGGACGTGACATTGCACAGAGTTCATGTACATTAACCAAGTAGTGAAGCGGACATCATATTTTTAACAATTTATAATTGTAACCAAGAAGCCCCTGCCATATATAGAATAGGAAATTATGTAGTGTATTAAATAGCCATTGCGAGGTCCATCAATGACACTGGTCAGCTGCTGTGCTGGGTGTCATGGTCTTAGGTCAATGTATTTTAACCTCTGTCATAACTCGTCCTGAATATTTGGCCGCCCACTGACTTCTAACCAGAAATTGAAATGGAAATATTAAACATTCATTTGTAGATATGGTTTCGGTATAAGTTTAAATTTTTAAATAATTTAATCGACTTCCCTTGTGGTATAGATGTATGTATCTCCTTTCTATAGGGACGAGTGCTTAAGTTTAAGATTGGAACAAGAGAAAGTGAGAGACAGAGAGAGACAGAGAGAGAGAAAATAAGAGACGGAGAAAGAGTGAGAGAGAGAGAGAGAGCGAGAAAGAGAGAGAAAGAGAGAGAGAGAGAAAGCGAGAGAGAGAGAGCGAAAAAGAGAGAGAAAGAGAAAGAGAGAGAGCGAGAAAGAGAGAGAAAGAGAGAGAGAGAGAAAGAGAGAGAAAGAGAGAGAGAAAATAAGAGACGGAGAAAGAGTGAGAGAGAGAGAGAGAGCGCGAGAAAGAGAGAGAGAGAAAAAAAAGAGAGAGAGCGGATAAGAGAGAGAGAGAGAGAAAGAGAGAGAGAAAAAGAGAGAGAGAGAAAGAGAGAGAGGGAGAAAGAGAGAGAGAGCGAGAAAGAGAGAGAGAGAAAGAGAGAGAGAGCGAGAAAGAGAGAGAGAGAGAGAAAGAGAGAGAGAAAAAAGAGAGAGAAAGAGAGAGAGAGAGTGAGAGCGAGAAAGAGAGAGAGAAAAAAGAGAGAGAGAAAGAGAGAGAGAAAGAGAGAGAGAGAGAGAGAGAGAGAGAGAGAGAGAGAGAGAGAGAGAGAGAGAGAGAGAGAGGACAGAGGGCGAGGCAGTCAGATTTGTAAGGAACTATTGTCGGACAAATTATGGTAGAGTCATAGACTTTGAAGGAGAGAATGGGAAAAGAGAGAGAGACAGAGAGAACACGACCACTAGGCATTTGGGGTGGAGGGGGTGGGGGAGACAATTAGGGGACCACAACTATGTGACATTTGTAACATCACGAACCTGCTATAAATGTTGGGGGCCTGACGGCGGCCTTGCCATGCCTGCCTCGGCCTAATCATGGCCGCTCAACAACACGGAGTGTTGCACCAAGGGAGGCAACCACTGCCAGATCGACGGGAGACAACCATCGCTAGCACAACGGGGGTCCTTCATTCAGCGTGCAGTCTAGTATATCGGCCTTAATTAAGGATGTCATTATTCTCCTTAATGTTCAGGTGCCGTTATTAGAAACGTGCGCGGGGGGGGGGGGGATGCTTTCCTCCAATATCCAAACTTAACATTCTTCAATTTCGGAGGGAGAAATTTCCGTAGCGTATCTGTTACAGACGCTCCTTCTATAGAGAACATTAAGAGTTCTGTAAATCTAAAGTTAAAAGTGTTAGCGCTAACTATATACAACACTCACTATATTATATACATTAAAAAAAAACAAAACATCGCTTTGTAATGTAATGCATTTGTTGTAATTCGTTACACGAGATACTAGCCGACGGCGAGGCCGTAGCGAGTGATAAAACACGTGTTTTGTGTATTTTAGGATTTAATTTCAATAATTGCACAAAAATAATATTTTTTAATATTTGGTTCATAAATGGAAATGAATAGTGTTTTTTAAGTGCGTTGGGGGATGGGGGGGGGGTGATCTAGTAAATCTAGAGGGAAATAAAAACATTAACATATGAATAAAAAAAAAAAGAAAATGGTTTTGGTCTATTTTGTTGAACAGCGCAGCATTAAAGAAGTTCATTTCTTGACGGGTCTCAGTGTTGCTGTGTTAAAATGTGGCCGTCTGGGGAAATATAACAGATAGACAACTTTTTAATTATTTCATCAAAATAATATAAACAGACGCTTTGTTAAAAACCGTGTAATCCAAGACACCGCGTTTCTGACATTGACCGCGTCCGTGATAACACTTGACCGCTGGTCAGCGTGTTGAACCATGTGACAACAGTGACGTGACTATTACGTGCCCGTTACGCATGAGTCCCTGGACCAACTGACCGTGACGGAGTGGATCCATTTGACGCTACTCGCAAAACCGGCAGTGGCGTCACCGTGCCACAACAATGAATCAAAGGCGGCACCCTGACAAAAAAAGCGCGGTAAGGACAGTGAGAGCTTTTGGCTTAGCTGGCATTGTAAACAGAACACCCAAGTTGGCTCGAGTGGATTCATCTATGTGCCGGCTTATTCACTGAGAAGGGGGTTCGGTAGGGGTAGAGTGCGAGGCACAGGCAACTGGCACTGGCGGTATTAAAATAAGACACTTACCCTAATCACTTATCCTTTTAATCGCTCTAACTCTTCAGCATTTTAAGAATAACACAAGCGCGCGTTATTTTCTTTATGTAATGTGCTAATTATGATAGAAGGCACAATCGCATTCCGTGAAACCCCGCCGAGATTCTAGAGGAATGTTTAGAACTGAGGAACGGCAGCGATAAAACTAAATGATATTAGAAATACTGTACACTTGGGGACATACAAAAATATAATGGGCATGAATTTTTGTGTGTGCCGAGGCGTATCTTGAGAGGAGAGGGGTGTCGTGTTCTCGGAATATTATAAGCTTCTTTACTTGAATTCAAATTTTATAAGGAGAAGACGATGGAATTACATCGGCCATGTTCTTCGAATGGACAAGAGAAGACTCCCAAGTCAGGCCCTCATGTGGACACCAACAGGCAAAAGAAAACAAGGAAGACCAAAAGAAACCCTGCGTAGAACAATCATAAGAGAAAGCTCAACCATGGGTCTAAGAAATAACCAGGACTTGATACAATTAGCAACGGATCGTCAAAAATGGAAATCCATGACCTCTGCCCTATGTGCCGTCTTCGGCCCGAGAGGAAATAACTAACTAACTAACTAACTAACTTGAATTCATATTTTTTTTTATTAAATAATATTTTCTGGTTGGAAGTTTGCACATTGTCGCCGCCTCTGGAACCATAGTATGTGGGATTATTTCTTTTCGACACTATTTGCTTTTTTTTTTTTTCTATAATTAAAGGCGTCGTTTTCATATGAATGAAAATCATTTGGCCAAAGCACGCGTGTACACCCGTGGGGTGGCCATTGGCCAGCACTAAAATAAAAGCCAAGAGGATAATACTGTCCAACACTCTTGAGAAGATTAAATAAAAGAACAACGTACCTTTTAAATAAATATTTCATAGTGTTTACATTTTTTTCTTAACATCGTTACTATTCAACTGCCGCAATAAGCACCATGCAAATTCTAGCTGGAAAATAAAACATATGCGCTCTGTAACATCAGCGAATAACTATTAGATTATTAGGCAGGGGTGACGCTTTTAAACCAAAAACACACACAGTAAAAAATTCAGTATAACCTGTAAAATATTTAATCATTAAAATAACTAACAGCGATGATGGCTCTAAAAAAATCGCCAAGTGTATGCAGACATACGCTAAGATAAGAGAACAAAATATAATGTATACAATTATTTACAGTTATTTATTTAAACTAGCAAGAAAACATTTTAGGAATTTATATAAAATAAATTATTCATTTGAGGTGTTCTACTGAGCCCCATTTAAAATTTCGCTTTATTTCACATACATTTTTTTAAACCTGCAACACGCATGGAACCTGCAGTATATACCTGAGGAACACATTCATCATACAGCTTCATACACGGTATCACAACCTGCCACCGTATAAGTTGTACTTAACAAGGTGATCAGAGTACTGTGTCAATATTAATACTGGGCAGGCAGGACATGGTTGTACCAGGAACTCGATGATACGAGATTTTGTTGGACTATAAAATGAAAACCAATCTTAAGGATATCGTTATAAGGGAAGGGGATTTTTGTTACAGAGCATTTCATACAGTTTGACTATAAAATTGTTTGACTATAAGGTTGTTTGACTATATGTAGTTTGACTATATTATTGCTTGACTATAATTTGACAATATGATTATTATACCATATGATTGTTTAACTACTTTACACCTTCTTTCTTCAATGTATAATTGTATTATATCGCTAGCGAGTTGTTAGCTATATTTATCGTATTTACAAAGTTCATTTTTTAATATTGAATGAAAGAGTAAAGATGAAGACACAAAAAATTATTATATATATAATAAAAAAAACAAACAAAGAAATAACCCACCAAGCCCCCCCCCTCCCTCTTGGCTCACCCCCACATCACGTGTCTTAAATTTCATATCACCACAGTCCATAATACCTCACTACTACTGTCACTACTGACTACTGTCACATACTCCATACTGCTCCCAGATTTTAACGTCTCACACAACATGCCTTCCTCACATTTCCTCTGCTCAAGACTCCCTTACTTATCCAAACGGTCCTCACATTAATTAATCCTGCCCCATACTCCAAATAACAAACATTAGTACCCCTGCCCCCAACCCCATACGCCCTTCATTTAGCTGCGTCAATTCTTACTCCATGTTCCTCAGCCCCCCGCCACCACGTCATATTGGTGTAGTTACAATCCTAGTTAGACAGATGTTGTCGCTGATTAAAATCCTAAGTAGCAAATACAAGGAGAAACGGAGACGATGGAGGGAGGGGGTGCTGAAAGGTAAAGGGGGGCACACTAGTGCGTGTGTGGCAGAGTGAGGGGGGGGGGCTATACACAGCTCCATGTTTTTATCCCTAGTTAAACACATTATTGTAGCGCCGGAATCAATGGGATTAAGAGTCATACGCCATTGTAAGGCATGAATTGAAAGGCGATGAGAAGATGCGAGCGAATATTTATTGTATTTCTATGTTAGATACCGTACTATTTCTGTTACATACCGTACTATTTCTGTTACATACCGTACTATTTCTGTTACATACCGTACTATTTCATAATTCGGTATCAGGGAAGGAATGCTAGCGTGATTGAAGCAACTTCTAAACCATTTTACAAAGTATGGTAAAATCGAACAATTATAAGCAATTGAGTTAAAAAATTGATGAAATGTTTTTGAAATGTGAAACATTGATAATGAAGAACAGAAACAATATTTAATTTTGTTGTTGTTGTTTTGTGTGATATACAATTTAAAACCAGTGATTAGTTTTAACTGTAAAGAAAAAAAAATTAAAAAAGGGAAAAAAAGACATTTATGACATATAGAGCTGAAAGCTTTTCAAAACACTAAATCCATAAACAATTATAAGGGCATGACTAGAGGCACATACATCTTTTATATTTTAATTTTCATCCCCTACTGAGTCAGACTCATTGAAATCCTGTTTTAGAAGTCAAAAGAAGAGAGAAAAAGACTTTCCAGGAAAGTCTGCTGTTATTATTAGCTGTACACCAGGAGCAACAAGAAAAGTTAAAGTTTTGGTTCTTTTAGTTCGTACCAGCAGAAATAAAAAATTTTTGGTTGCACTTGCCCATGGCGCGTTGCACCCGGGAAAAAAGTACCACCAGATTTCCAGCCTGGATATCCAGTGAATACTTTGTTGACTTATCCCAAAAGATCTAAACTGCTTAAAGTCACATATCCTAATTTGTACCTGTTACGCTCAATAAGATAAAAATGAATAAAAATGAATTTTCCCTAAAGTAGTAGCAAGTTGTGTAGAAAAATTGATGTAATTTGATGTGATCGTGAATTGTGATGGTTGAATATAACAAGGGTTTACCGTAGCGAGTGAGTGTCCTATCGACTGTGGACGGAAAGGAACTCTTCGACTTTTTTTCATATAAAGTCACATTGTGTTATTTAACAAAGTCACGAATTCCTCGACAAGTCAATAACGTATATTGTATACTGTGTAATGGTCGCAGCTAATGTAGTTTAATATACTGTGAAAGAAGTCGGTCTACTTAAATGTGCTTCATGTACGGTATAGGAGTTCGTTTAATTTGGCCGTGCGGTTAGTATATAGTGTGTAACCATCCAACATAAAATATTTTTATATTAGTTTTTTTTTTCAAGAGCCCAAGTAACTTATCCTTGTTTGATAATTAGGAAATATTAAACTTCCTGAAATTTACACAAAGTATTTTATAATTATAAATCCTCAGATCCTCTTTTTTTTTTCATAGTTCCCTCTTCCAAAATTAAACATTACCTCAAACAATGACGTCATATAATATTTTACTGCTAGAGACACCACACACCTTGTAACAGCTGTGGACTGTAGTACTGTGTCCGTCAGCGTTACGGAGACACCGATTTGGTGACTTGGGCTTTTATATTGTTTAATATTATCATCAATATAGGCTTTATATTATGCTATGTTTTAGTTATCGATACTGCCCTGACTGAAATAACTTGCATCAGTCGATAATGCCTTTAAAAAAACAAACACACTAGTGTATAGTCAATACCGCCATTATTTAAAACACAGTATTGTAGTCGATATGTCCATTAGAATTTCGACCATGGTGTCGCGGGTGGATCTTTGATCTTTTCCTGGACACGTGCACTTGTGTCCAACCTGTGGTCTGACTACTACATAGAAGTTTTTATTGAACCATCCGTCATTTGACATATTACGGGTATAGTTTCAATGATGTATTAGATTATATATTTATTTTTAAATCTGGTTTTTCCCTCTCTACGCAACGCATTTCCCAATGAGATTGGAAGCTTCTCTGTCTAACACATTATCGCTTGAATTAAAAGTTAACATTTCAAAGAAAATAACGAAATACGTTAAGTGTTAAAAGTCGTTAGAATACATTATACTTTTGGAGAAGAGGTGCATAAGAATTACGGCTTTGTATCGGCCTGAAGTTTGCGCATAACAATGTAAAATTTATAATAAATTAATATAATGATCGTGTTTAAATAAGTTTGAGAATCATTCCTTTTAAGACACTCTAAAATACTTGAACACTGTCAGCCGTAAATTATTTACAGTGCAAAGAGTGAAACAGAGTTTTTGAAGAGTTAAAGGTCAAACTATACTATAGGTAATAATACGCAATAAATGGCAATAAATGCTAATTGGTTTAAACGAGTTCCCTCACATTTATAGATGCGAGCATGTCGATACCGTGGACATAAATAAAACAAATTTTCTCTCTATAGCCTTGTAGTGAAAATGCAGTTTTTTATTATTTTTTTATTTTTTTTATTTTAAATACACGATAAATTTTAAGAAATAAACTGTTCACAGCAAACTTTTGTTTAATTAAGAGCATGAAAGAAAACACACACAATAAATTAATAAACATAATTATTTATTTGGGCCCCAGACTACTGGATATGTGTCATTCTCTTTATTCTCTACGCGAAGAAATTAGCTTAAACAAATCAAGAGTGCAGGCCCCTGTTTTGTTAGGGTCCAAGACGAGAGTCCAAGTCCATGTCTGGCGGTCATCGAACTGTTAATTTTAAGGAATAATTCTTAAAAAATTTTAAAATTAAAGACATATACGTGTTTGAATTTTTGAAACGTGACAGTGTTAGCGTTTAGTATGGTTTAGATCTCATAACTAATCATGAACCATATCATGCAAGTGCCATACAATTATAAGTCTTGTTTTAAATACATCTTCCCTTCTATTTCAACAGAGCGCCACCTGGTGTCTCTATTGACACCGGAAGTGACGATACACTATCTCAAGGCTGGGAAAAACATGATCGGTAAGCACAGCACACAAATATAATTTATATGTTCTATGGATTTTATGTCAGATGAGATAGGTACAGGTTGGTGTTGTCTGTTGTGATGTTTAGGGTTGTGAGATGTGATAGGTACAGGTTGGTGTTGTCTGGTTGTGATGTTTAGGGTTGTGAGATGTGATAGGTAAAGGTTGGTGTTGTCTGGTTGTGATGTTTAGGGCTGTGAGATGTGATAGGTACAGGTTGGTGTTGTCTGGTTGTGATTGTTACGGCTGTGAGATGTGATAGGTACAGGTTGGTGTTGTCTGGTTGTGATTGTTACGGCTGTGAGATGTGATAGGTACAGTTTGGTGTTGTCTGGTTGTGATTTTACGGCTTTGACTTTTTCAGATTCGGCCTGCTAAACGTTAATAATCCCATTTAATATTATCCACTATGGGTATATCAAACTATTGGGAGGGGTGGGGGGAATGGCATAATTGGTTTGAGCAACAAGCAACATTAGACGTTAAGCTGATTTGTTAAGCCTCAACATTGACCAGGCAACTGGGTTCACGGCTACAAAAATGGTCTACACACTCTCACTCCAAACCCATCCCTAGAAAACACTAAATATTAGAACAATTACTCAAATGCTTTTCTACAAACCTTGTAATACAAACATTAATACAAAGACGCGGCTCGATCACTGTATGCAGACAGAGATATTTTAAAAGGGGCAGGAGGAAGAAATCCCGAAGAAAAAAATGAAACAACAAGAAATCCACTTTATTTTGGGTGGGGTTGTTTTTGTTTTTTTCCAAGTTTACTCAAGCAGTTCTGAATAAAATTGTTTAAACAAAATTACAACCATCAAAATGTCTAGACAAAAGTAAATGTCCATCAATTTAAGATGTCTACAAAGCCACTACAACGAAATTGTCTTCGTACCACATCCGGGTACCCTAGCACTAGTTCTCATTCGTTCGTCTACCATTTCTATAATGAAAATGGCGACAGATCGCGCTCACTCTGGGAAACACAAACAAACATGGCCGTCCAGAAAATCGCTGTCTCTGACCTCGCCCAGGAGGTCGCCAACCTCCCCCCCCCCACATCCCAACGTTGCCCGCACTCACCCAGGGGGAGTCCCCCGTGTTTGCCGAACATGCATCAGCATATCATTTGCATATTGACCAGGACTCGCGCCCCCTGACGCATAAGATCATCAAGTTAGGTAATAGCCGACCCGATGGGCTGTCAGGGAAATTTGATTTATTTTTAGATTTTCCGTCCTCATTTCTTGACCCACCATTCATTTTCTTACCTACAATTCCAGAATGCACTCTAAGAAGACTTTGCCTGTGTTTGGCATGGACATTCGAAGTTTTTTTTTTTCTTGCCAATAAAAAATGCTCAAATTTTCGGTAAAATTTACTTATTTTCCTTTGCAAAGTCTAGTCCTTTTATAATCACTTATTTATCATTGCTTATTGTTAATCTTAATAAATTTAACATCAATTCCCCCCCCCCCCAGCTATAAACGAGTTTAGGGATCTACCGTGTAGACATTTTCTACCGGGTACCAAATCCAAATAGTAAGATGCACTATTTGTTGGATACGAATCCTAGTGGTTGTGAAACGAAAATGGGAAATTCGAATTAATCTCAGTTTTGAAAACGATTAGCGGTAGCTTTATTTCGTAAAACCATAACCGCCTTCACGTTTTCTACCAATAAAATTTAATTTCAGGCATTCAAATTGGTTTATTACATTATTATTGACTGTATTTTTTGTTAACTTTACCACCGGCCACTGTCTACACCAGTGGTTCCCAAACTTTTTTTGCCCGTGGACCCCTTTTTTAGTCAAAACTTGCCCACGGACCCCCAAGTGAAAAAGCTATATAAATGTTTAGCATACAAATTTTCTAATTTAAAAAAGAAAAGACATTTTGTTGGAGAATTATTGATTTAAACTTAACTTAAAGTTGTTGTTTTTACTGACTGGGATGAACTTGACGGGATTTATGAACAGCTAAGTTTTTGTGAGTAGCAATGCAAATCCGTATAGGGACTAATATCTAGCCAGGTTTCTTTTGTTTGTGACGAGGTTCATAACTGCACTGACTCCACGTTCTACCAAATAGGAAGACGGGAAAGTAGTCAACAACTTTTGAACAATAACCCATAATGCAGGAAATACAATTGGGATCTCTTTTTGTAACCAGAATTTGTGGCATCCTTGTTCAAACATTGGTTTAAGTTCCTCATTTGTGGATAATTCAAAAGGTTGCTCCTGTATTAGTATTAATTCATCTATGTCTGGGATCTGAGTTTGTCTCCGAGCAAAAGGGTTCAACCCCCAGTCGGAAATATCCAAGTGAAGAATGTCTTCAAATCTTTGGTTCAGGTCTGCATGAAGAGCTGTTAAGTGTTGACAGTAGGCAAACAAAATCTTCAATTTTTTATATTTTTTTCAATTTCGAGAGATTTTGAATCTCAGATCATTCTCTTTATCCCAAGTTTAGTTTATAGAAGAAAAAAAGTTGTGTAACAAACGCAGATATTACCCTTTTAGTTTTGATTAAATTTAATTGGTCACCTTGTAGTTTCCAATTAGTTTCTTTAAATTTGGCAAACAAATATGTCATATTGGCTATGTCATTTTTTTGGTTAATTAAATTTTGTCTCAAATCATTGTCTTTGCCTTGCGGGAATTCCAGTACTGAATAAGAGAGCATAAAATCGATTTAAACATAAACTTTTAGCTAACAAACGTACTTCTGTGTGAAGTAGAAAATGATTATAGTCTTCAAAGTTTTCCAAACAAAGTTTAGCCATTATTGAAGGCATTCCTTTTGATTTTATTAACTGCGCCTTTGACATAATCTAGTGATCCTTGCAAATCTTCACTAAGATTTTTTGCAACTAAATTATGTCGATTAATGACACAATGCACTGAACATACATTTGATACAGCTTGTTTTAAGTGTGTCAGAAAGCCTCAGTATTTTCCTACAATTCCCGGAGCACCATTAGTAGCAACAGAAATGATACTAGTCAAGGGTATAGCTTTTTCATTGAAAGATCTTTTTTTAATTCAGTAAAAAACGCCTCACCTTTCTTATCTGTTTCCAAACATTTAGCAAACGGGTCTTGGCAAAATGTATCTTCTTTTACAAAGTTTTACACATGCTAAAAGTAAGGCCTAATTTCCTGGTAAAGTGGACTGGTCAAGTTCTAGAGAAAATTCAGACGTTTTTAAGAACTCAACATAAATAATTTTCAACACACTGAGCCATTTTGCTAATCCTCTTTGGACTGAATTATTGGTCCGTTGAATTGTTTTTGTGATGTTGAAAGCTGGTTTGTGCAACACGGTGTTTATCTTCTCACTTACAGCTGATAAAATAAGTTCTTCCCTAATCGTGTTGGGCTTTCAAGACTTTGCAATCAATCAAGAAATATTGTAGTGCGCACGCAGTCCAGTCCTACGTCATTTAGTCCTCATGCTTAGATGTTGTCCTTATGAGTTCTTGAAAAGATGGTGTTTTCAAATATGTGTCTTGGACTGCTTCAAAAAACATTAAATCGTTACCGTTTTGATCACTAGGGGTTTTCATTAAATGTTCCTCAAGCTTGGAAGGTTTTATAGTTTCATAAAACATGTAACAGAATATATATTAGAAAATATTTTTAAATATTATTTTGCAAACTCTCTAAAAAATCATGTTAAGCCTGGTCCCTTTTTGGACTCAGGACGTGTTAGCGCATATTCGTATTATGTATCAGTACTTATGTTAGATATCAGCATTATGTAGTTATCAGTAATTGTGTTTAGATTTTAGAAATATTTTTATGAATTTTTAGGAACTCTTGTGTGTTGGTGGTGGTAGGAACTCTTGTGTGTTGGCGGTGGTAGGAACTCTTGTGTGTTGGTGGTGGTAGGAATTCTTGTGTGTTGGAGGTGGTAGGAACTCTTGTGATATACATCATGGGTCTAGGACTTTCATACTTCCAGGAGCTCTACTGCCACTACAAGAGGTCGGATCGAATAACTGAGTGTTGATGCACAAATGGAAGGTCAGGACATACAAAAGACATATATACATCATGGGCCTAGGACTTATGGATGCTGAGATCTAGGGTGATGACAGACGGACGGACGGACAGACGGACGAAACGTATACAATAGCGCATTTCGACTTCTCGAAAATGCCCTTAAAAAAGGTGTTTGGTCGAATTTTTAATTTTAAAACAGAATTTTTGTTTCCCTGATTAATGTATTAGAATCGTCCAATCATATCAAATTTGGTATCAATGTAAAGCTGGATTCCTCCTGCCTTTGATAAATATAACTTACCGACACGTCACAGTTTACCCAACCCTGTAATCATCGTCATTTCCGCTAAAAGATTGTATTTTGATGACCTACATTTTGTGTCTCTGCCTTTCTCACGCATCAAACTTAATTAACCAAGCATTTTGATTGGTTACAGTTGTTGGAATATCGTAGTTCTTTTTCTTTCTTAGATCAAACAACTACATAGTATGCATTGTTCTTTATTCTTATTTCCGTAATAATAAAATACCCATTATTTTATAATTTTATATTACTTTAAAACCTTCCGCGGACACCCTGACATCGTTCAGGGACCCCCAAATCAATTTTAATTGTCCACGGACCCCCTGAACGGTTCCGCGGACCCCAGGGGGTCCGTAGGGACCACTTTGGGAACCACTGGTCTACACTCTTCATGCAATGATATTATGTAGTGGGCCGTCCATAAAGTACATTAGGCTCCAGAGGGGGAGGGGTGTAAGAAAATGTGACAGTTTGTGACAGGGCGGAGGGGGGTGTCAACAATGTGTGACGTCACTGTGTTTTAGTTAAATTTTAATTATTTGTTAATAAAAAATGTATTTTTGTACGAAAGTGTGACGTACTTTAGGGGGGGGGGGTCCGAGATTTGTGA
>MUZC01004719.1:203987-214095 GCA_002072015.1 Radix auricularia | reverse complement strand
ATAGTTCTTCTGTTCCATCATGTTATAGTTCTTCTGTTCCATGTAATAGTTCTTCTGTTCCGTGTTATAGTTCTTCTGTTCCATGTAATAGTTCTTCTGTTCCGTGTTATAGTTCTTCTGCTCCATCATGTTATGATTCTTCTGTTCCATGTTATAATTCTTCTGTTCCATGTTATAGTTCTTCTGCTCCATCATGTTATAATTCTTCTGTTCCATGTTATAATTCTTCTGTTCCATGTTATAGTTCTCTGTTCCGTGTTATAGTTCTTCTGTTCCATGTTATAGTTCTTCTGTTCCATGTTATAGTCCTTCTGTTCCATGTTATAGTTCTCTGTTCTGTGTTATAGTTCTTCTGTTCCGTGTTATAGTTCTCTGTTCCGTGTTATAGTTCTTCTGTTCCATGTTATAGTTCTTCTGTTCCATGTTATAGTTCTTCTGTTCCATGTTATAGTTCTTCTGTTCCTGGTTATAGTTCTTCTGTTCCATGTTATAGTTCTTCTGTTCCTGGTTATAATTCTGCTAATACGGCACTTATTTCAATGATTTGGCGCTTATGTGTAAAGTTTTGATTCTACATCAGCTGCTTTGGCTGTCGGCGTTACTTGATCCTTACAGAGTGCTGTTGTGGCCGTTAAATGTGCTGTTTTGTCCCTAAGGGTTTGCTGTCATTGTTAATAGGTCTGCTGCTGTTAAGCTTATTTTGTTCCTGAAGTTCTACTTTATTTATTTTGTACACTTAAATAGCGAAGCTCCTCAGCAAACAGCTGGGCCATCGAACTTTACAGACATTTTTAACATCTCTAGAAGAGACATTACATTCTCAATGTTCATTAACAGTTACAGATACAATTTTATATACAAATGTCAAGACATGGGCGATTATTCGTCATTGACTTGTATTGAGATGGAGCGACATCAGCACTCCTCATCGCCTTAAAATGGACTGTTTGGCCGTTGTCTATTGTGACAGTAATGTATGATATTTTCCCCGCTAATTACGTTGTTTTATCATCTCTCGTAACAGTTTTGATAAATTTAGCGAGTAAGTAAACTCTTTAAACTCATTTGTATTGGAACAAATAAAAAAACTAATTTTCCGCCATGTCTTTTTCTCAAACTTCCAGAAATGTCCTTACTCTCCCATAATTCCTTTTTGATTGCCCTTCAATTTCCATTTCCCCCTCCTTCAATCTCCCTTCTCCCTAAAAGATCGACTCCTCACAACCTCCCAAATGTGCACCCTGTTACTCCACTGCCGATTCTGACATAGTCCACCACGACCTGCGTTCAGCTGTCCTAGACATTCCTCGTCTCCAGGCAGAGGGGCCCCCCTGAAGTATGGCCCAAGCCCCGCCTCTCCGCACCTGCACCCTCGAGTGGCCCTCGGCCGGTACTTAACGCTTACAAGGGCACCGCGAGAGGTTCGGAAGAAGAGAAGGAAAAAAACCCACCAAAGGTTTTGTTGACGAGAGTACGCTGCTTGTGTACAATGAGAGATAACAACACGACCTTTTGTCACCAAGTTGGGGAGGGGTAGTTGTTACGGCGTCAGATAATAATTCCGTTGTGTGGAGATTTTCACAAATTTAAGTGGTGGGTGTGGGGGTGGGGGTGGGAGGAGAGGTGAGGAGGTGTGAGGCAAGCAGGACAGTCGAAAATGCGTACAGCCCCAGGGGTATTTGATGATATCATAGTTGAAGGTTAGTTACTTCCCTTTAATGTTAAGACGAATATGAACTTAATGGACTGAATTGCTTCTGCTGATAACATAAATAATAATAATGGAATCGATAAGAATATATTACATAAGACAAAATAAAAAAGAATAAAGCAATCACTAGGATTTTAAAAAAAATAGTATGGCCGGCGAAATTTCTCTATGGCCGAATTTACCAGACGAAATTTCTCTATGGCCGAATTTACCAGACGAAATTTCTCTATGGCCGAATTTACCAGACGAAATTCAAAGTGATATTGAGAAATTCTTATCGTGATATGGGAAACTTTGCCAGTCGAGGGATGTCCCGCGAATAAATGTGTGTGGGGGTGGGGATTGGGGGGGGGCGAATACCACAACCGCCACATCTTGTTTACAATATCCCTGTGTTGTTTGGCTCCACGATACTCGCCCAGGTGTGAAAATCGACAACCCGCACACACTCATTACAGGTACGAGTCAAAATTTATCGCCGGCCCCGTGCGTTCAAACTTTAAACGCCACGACCCCCCCCCCCATTTTAATAAACTGCCTATCAACTCGCGCCACCCTGCCCTCCTCGCCCCTTAACCTCCGAGCCGCGCGACAGAGGAAGGGACCGGGTCTACCCGCGGTAATTTTGACATGATGTATTTGGGCGGCCACGTTTACTTATTGTTATCCGCCCAGGTGGCCGATTGAAAAACGATTTGCTCGACTGAATCTGTCGGTCGGTCCGATTCTTATAGTCGAATGACAACAGAGAGGCATCTAGTACTTATCTTAGACGATGAACACAACTTTTTTTTGGCTAACATCAGGTGACGTCATGTTGACAGAACTGTCCATTGGCTTTGGTTATTTTTTTTCCAGGTTTTGTGGGAGGGAAGACGGAAAAGGGGGGGGGTGTGAATGAGTTTGTGTATCTTTGATGAGAATGTCATTTATTTATAAATCCATATTTTAAAATAAATTAGTTAATTAAAAAACAAACAAACAACCAAAACACTAAGTCACATCTTTAGTACATTTATTCCACATCTCTCATTATGGTCTGATATAAGCGGATTTCCGAATTGTAAATCTCTCTCTCTGAAATATGTCTGTCGTTCTATCTACTCTCTATTCTACTCTATACTCTGTGCTCTACTCTGTACTCTACTCTGTGCTCTACTCTGTACTCTACTATGTACTCTACTCTCTATACTCTCTACTCTACTCTCTACTCTAATCTCTACTCTACTCTCTACTCTAATCTCTACTCTACTCTCTACTCTACTCTACTCTCTACTCTACTCTCTACTCTACTCTCTACTCTACTCTATACTCTACTCTCTACTCTACTCTCTACTCTACTCTCTACTCTACTCTCTACTCTACTCTCTACTCTACTCTCTACTCTACTCTACTCTACTCTATACTCTACTCTCTACTCTACTCTCTACTCTACTCTCTACTCTACTCTCTACTCTACTCTCTACTCTACTCTCTACTCAAAGTTTTTTTTAACAGACTTACTTGACGTGAGGCATTCAAATAATATTTATAAACAGTTTTGAATTGTCCTTGAAAGAAAGTCTTTGTTTAATTTATCAACATTTTGTTTTAATTAAAAAAAAAACACAACAATTTTAAGTTTACATAACTGACAAGTTGTCCCGTTCAAAAATTTACTAACAGCGACCGACCACCCTCATGGAAGTTCTTTTCAGAGTTTCTTCCCCTCAATGGAAGTCTCCCGTTAAGTCTTGTCAAGACAAGCGGGGCTAACTCTAAACAAGACATTGTCACAATGGGCGAATGAAAGGGCAGTTACCTTTATACCAAGAAGATAAAATCACACCTGTTTGGGTATTACATCGAAAATTAAACTTGAAATTCTGCATTTGAGGTACATTTTTTTAAATAATAAAAATATTTTTTTTTCTTATTAAAATAAATTTTGTAAATTGGCTAGGTTTGGCCATAACTATCCTTCAAATTAACAGATGATTGTTTTGTGACCATATTTTACATGGTGACTTCCGAAATGGCACCTTTAAAAACTCGCTTACCTTTCGTTATTTTTTTCACCTCCCAGCATGCCCCTCCTACCCTTCTCTCTACTCCTCCTTGCTCTTCTCATTGAAGCCTGGTCCTTAGCGATTTATATTGCCACCTAATACACAGACACACACACACACACACACACACACACACACACACACACACACACACACACACACACACACACACACACACACACACAGACAGACACACACACACACATACACACACACAAACACACTCACACACAATAACACACACACAAATACAGACACACACACACATACACTCACACACACAAATACAGACACACACACACTCACACACACAAATACAGACACACACTCTCACACACACAAATACAGACACACACACAAATACAGACACACACACCATAAAATCGACGTCGTCAACCTCATGACTGTCACTGCACCTGGTTACCCCACAACGAGAATAAATCCCCACCACCCCTCTACTCATACCCCCACACCCCCACCACACACACACACACACCAACAACCGTCTGGGACGCCGTAAGGAGAAACAAAAATCCCCCAAACCAATTGAGTGGTTCAATACCAAGAGACATTGTTGCACTCAGTCTGGGCCCATGGCCCCATGTTCTTGGCTTAGTTGCCGACATATTGAACACAAATCCTTATCCCCTCACCTTTGTATTTCACTTTCACCTTTAATTTAAGTCAGAGGTTCCCTAATTGTTAAACTCTGTACCACTTGGGTATATGAATAAGGCGTTTGCTCAACCCATTAGGTGGAAACTCTTTGAAATTTATTTATAAATCCACAAAATACTTTCTATACTAAATTCAGGGGCCCTATTAAGTTTATATTTGAACGCGAAAAAATGTTCCCCTAGATTCGCGTAAGAACCATCGATTAGAGTATTGATCTCGAATTTTATTTTCTATCTCGCGACAAGCGTCCCACCTAAGAGTTAAATTACATGTTTAAAAACATTTTATTACTTTTATTTTCCTTCCTGTATCATAAAAAATTGTTGTATTTAGATATCTACATTTTTGAAACCAAAAACCAAAAACTTCAACTTCATATGCCCACTGGCTTCTGGTCATTTACTTGAGCTATTTTATTGTTTCTTTGATCTAAAATTTCAGAATGAAAAACTTTTTTAAAAATACTGCCTACAAATATCTTGGAACAAAATTTATGAAAATAAAATAAAATGAAAATAAATTACAGCCGCGCTCTCAGTTAAGCCTGCCACACGCGTCGGTTATCTTTCTTTCCACTAGACGTCTTGCTGTGTGCACCTTTTGTGCTGAGCCGCCTGTGGATACTCGAGTCAAAGTCTCGTTGAACGACTTGTCGTTGGCTCGTTGAAGATGACATTTTGTGTGTCTCGTTTTTCTTTTTGCCATCTTTCGTATGTTTGTATAACAGAGATTTCCGATGACACAAAACAAAAAATAGAGAGTAAAACTCAACGTCTTGTCATGACGGATACCATATGTAAGACAGGCTAACCCTCCAAAAAAAAAAAATAAATAAATAAATAAAAAATAATAAAATAAAAATAACAAAGCAAAACAAACAAACAAACGAATTCCCATTTTTTTATGTAAGCTGATTTCAATTCTGATAATGGGCACAACACAAGCCTGCTTGTTTGTTGCACTGGTATAAAAAAATCACTTGAGGGGCCATTACGTTAAGCAACATAGTCCATCACCTTACTCCTTTCACAAGTTCTTATTATTTCCACAATCTAATCTCATCGTCCATAAATGATCATATTTATTTATGTCCTGATGCCCAAAATGTTAAGTTCTTACGTTTTAACCCACTATAAAATAAGCCCTATTTAATTTAGTTTTTTGTTTCTGTGTGCGGCTTTTGCCTAAGCATGCTGTCTGATTCATTTTAACTTAGCAAATTGTAATCTAAAAAAAGAGCCTAGTTTTGGAGCTGTCCAAGTGTTTTGAATCCGCAATAATTAAAAAAGGGGGTAGTGCGCGTGGGAGTGTGGGGGGGGGGTTGCGTTCAATTTAGGGTGATGGAAGGCCAGGACGAAGGGGGGAAAAGGAAATGTGGAAAAAGAGAATCTGATTTGGAAGACGTCTGCATTGCCAAAGGGAAATAAGCAAAGTTTTGTCCTCCGGATGTACTAATTGTTCGGTATTGTTCAAGTGCGCGTGCGCAAAATGGCCGCCCGTGGCCATCACAGTAATGAGGAAGGACGCTCGACCAGACGACGGACGTGAGCACTCAATTGGAAGCTAGTGGGTGGTCATTAAATGAGGTGAGTAACAGACCAACAGAGACAGACAGAAAGGCTTACACACAGACAGACAGCCAGATCAACAGGCTACACACAGACAGGCAGACTGGCACCCAGACATTCTTAACTTAAAGCCAGTTATCTTGTTACAGATACGTCCTCATTCTCTTAACAACTGATATAAATAAAACCTCATCATAGTTTAGCTATTCATCCTCTGTAAATGTTTAGCAAAGATTCTTTTTTAAACGCAGAGATTGAAAATTGCAGACAACTTTAACAGTAACACATGAATAGTGCGTATAAATTTCATTTTATATAAGATGGGATGCTGCGCAGCCGCGGACAAACTATAAAATTACAACACCCCCCCCCCCCCCNTATAAAATTACAACCCCCCCCCCCCCCCAACGTTTAGTTACTATTTTACAATCTTTTGCTTAATTTCAATGTGACGTTGGCAGCCTTATTTCGGCGCCCATATACTTTGGCGCCCCGTGATATATGTACCTCGGCACCCCGTGATATATTTACCTCTGCGCCCCGTGATATATGTACCTCGGCGCCCCGTGATATATGTACCTCGGCACCCCGTGATATATGTACCTCGGCACCCCGTGATATATGTACCTCTGCGCCCCGTGATATATGAACCTCGGCACCCCGTGATATATGCACCTCGGCACCCCGTGACATCTGTACCTCTGCGCCCCGTGATATATGTACCTTCTGCCCCTCTTCGCTAGTTAGCTGCACTAACTTATCATCCTTCTCAACGTGCAATAAATTAAAATAAAGTAGCTTAAAGGGAACAAATACTGTCTTCTCCAAGCTTTGATATCAATGACTTGGACATGGAAGGTTATCCTAGCTCCTTTCTGGTTGTCTCTCAACTGGTATGTAAGTTGATGCGTATCCCCCCTTCCCGACAATTTCCCCCCTTCATCTCTCCCTCCCGTACACTCCCCATCGCATGTTTGTCTTTGCATTAGATACAGGCTGCGGTCTTAGGAGCTCCAGCGATTCTCCCGTCTGCTTCAAACGCAACGAGCACTGGGGGTTAGCCTCGACTTGGTAAAAACTCGCCATTCGTCTCGAGTGTTTGTCTTCGTCCTCTCGTTGTGTTTAGCTTGCGGCGAGCGGTGATGATTGAAATTTCACTTCTCTTCCTTTGTTTGGGGGGGGTTGGGGGTGGCGCTCGCATCTCTCGGCATCGGCAAGGGCGGTCGTCGGATCCTGCACGAGGCCGTGATGGTCAAAGATGGAGGGCTACTGTTACTCGTTGAAATTAGCGAGTATCTTTCGGGCTTTAGAAAGAAAGAATTTAAAAAAAAAGAAAGCAGAGTCAACGTAGTCGCGGGAACTTCTTGGTTTTCTTTGCGACTCGGATCAAGTGAAGCAGCTCGAGCAAATTTGAGTACATTTTAGCGGGATGGTAAAGCGAGGGTTGAAAACTTCGGGTTGGGGGTAGGGGGAGAAAAAAAATCCCCTTTGATTAGTAATATAACACGAAAGTGGGAGAAAGGTTTTGGGGGAGGATATTGTTGAGGCATTGAAAGTTTTAGCAAACCTGTAACGTGATGACAGGAGCTTCTTTCTCGTGCAACCGTTGGACTTCCACCTAAAAACTACAATAGTTTCATCTTTCAATCGTTAGACGCTACAGCCTAACAGTAAACGTGTTACTGTAGTATTGTAGTAATAATACTACAGCTTCACAGAAAACGTGTTACAGTCTTATTGTAGTAATAATACAACCGTCTGCCGAGCTGCAATCTGATACTCATAGATACTGGATATTTGGATATGAAATGCTATAGTTAAAATAACTCACCCTACAGCTATATGGTGAAATATTGGTACATTATTTCAACAACAACAACAAACAAACAAACAAAAATAAATAAATAAGAAAGTTTTCTTTGGCTTGAAGAAAATGTATTTTTTATAAATTATTGTTATTATTTATTTATTTTTTATATTATTTGGGGGGGGGAGTGAGGGTTGGGTAGGGGAAGAAGAGAAGTGACAAATGGGAAAAGGCATTATTGTTATGAGTTTAAAAAAAAAAAAACTTTTTGGGTCACTATCGACGAAATAATTAAAACGTTGGGTTGGCTAATATTATTTGATATACTACACACGTTTAGGCAGCTAATTGTTCGAGTCGGTCGAAAGTCAATTTAAATTTATTTTTGGCTTGGCGTTGAGGCCGGAAGCATTACAAAAATAAAATATTTATGAACATTAGTGTCCAAGCCAAACTGTTTAAACAAATAATTTAGAAATTAAATGAATAATTGATCGAATGATAAATTTACTTATTTGTATTGATGATTATCTCTAAAATATAAGAAGCACTTCTTCAATTTCATTATTTAAGAACAATAATAATAATGGTCACACACAAGCCTCGTGAGCAGCACAATTCCAGAAGCCTTTGTCCATTTTCATTTAACTTTCCTCTTCCAAATAGTCCAAGGCAGGTGGGCCAGGCTTCGTGGTCGCTCCCCACTCTAGCATTGAAATCTCCTAGGAGATAGATTGCCTCGTCTTTGTGGATGCTGGCTATTGCCTGGTCTAACGCTCCATAGAACTGGTCCTTCTCTTCCGGAGTTGAATAGAGTGTTGGGGCATACACACTAAGAATGTTTGCTGGGCCCGCCGTTGTTCTGAGTCTTAGAGTGAGGATCCTCTCCGTGCCTGATGACGGGGGTTCAATGGATGGTAGAAGAGTGTTTTTAACAGCGAAACCCACACCATGCTGTCTAGGTTCGTCTTTCGGTCTGCCTTGCCAGAAGAAGGTGTAATTGGCCTCTTTGAGTGAACCGTTGTCTGGGAGCCTGGTCTCCTGAAGGCATGCTATGTCAATCTTTAGCCTTTTAAGTTCTCTGTCGATTATTCCTGTCTTCCGTGAGTCGTTTATGGACTGCAGATCATCAGTGATGCCGGGACACATAGTCCTCACGTTCCAGCTAGCACTTTCTTCAAGTGCAAGGATATACATCAAGTATCTTGGAGACACCCTCGATCCCACCAATGGCACCAGCTGGACCTCATTATCACCAGGCGTGCACAACTAGCTAGCGTCCTACTCACTCGCAGCTATCACAGTGCCGACTGTGACACGGATCATTCCCTTGTCGCCAGCAAAGTACGAATAATGAGGAAAAACTCGTACCACACAAAGAAAAAGGGAAGTCCACGCATCAATACCTCCTGCATGAAAGACCCTGCGATAGCGCAGCTGTTCAAAGACAAGGTGAAGGAAAGTCTCTCAAAGATGTCCCCATGCGTCACCATTGACTCCAAATGGACGCATCTGAGAGACACAATCTATACATCCGCAATACAAGCCTTTGGCAAAAAATCTCACAAAAACACGGACTGGTTTGATGAACATTGGGACGAGATGAAACCCGTCACTGAAGCAAAAAGGAAAGCTCTTATGGCTTACAAGGAAAAGCCTACACCCGACAATTTGCATGCCTTAAAAACAGCTAAGTCACTTGCCCAAAAGGTTGCACGTAAATGTGTCAATACCTACTGGCTTAAGCTCTGTTCCAGTATACAATCAGCTGCAGACATGGGCAATGCAAAAGTCATGTACGAAAACATCAAAAAGGCAACGGGCCCCTTGACGTCAAAAGCTGCTCCCCTAAAGTCCAAAAGTGGAGAAATTATTCAAGACCAGGCAGCACAGCTAAAACGGTGGGTTGAGCATTATCTGGAATTGTATTCAACAGTTACCACAGTCTCCAGCACCGCTCTAGATGACATCCCAGATATGCCACTCATGGAAGAACTTGATGTCGTGCCCACACAGGAAGAGCTGAGCAAAGCAATTGACAGTCTAGCTTGTGGAAAAGCGCCTGGGAATGATGGAATACCACCAGAGGTTCTAAAGAGTGGCAAGACAGCTTTACTCCAACCATTGCACGAGATTCTGTCCCTCTGCTGGGAACAGGGCTACATCCCCCAAGACCTAAAGGATGCAAATATAGTGACACTATATAAAAACAAAGGTGATAGGAGTGATTGCAATAATTATCGCGGCATTTCACTCCTTAGTATTGTAGGAAAGACCTTTGCCCGCGTTATACTAA
>MUZC01004719.1:175958-198017 GCA_002072015.1 Radix auricularia | reverse complement strand
CCCCCCCCAAATTTTTTAATAATTTATAATTTTTTTTACTTACTGTATTTACTCGCTTATAAGCCGAGCTTAGAACTATAAACTACAATATTGAAATCGGCTTTAATGCGTATAAAACAAAATTGACACAAGTACAGACATTAAATTGTATAATTTTTAAATCTAAATATGTATTTCTGTAATAGTAAATTGTGAACAACCTATGAGCGGAGTTTCTGATATTATTATAGCTGATAATGTGGAAAGAGCGGAATACATATTTGTGTCATTCCAAAAGTCAAAAGGTAAACAAACTGGTATGTAACAGAAAAGTAAGCATTTTGCATCTTTAAAGTAACAAATTTCTAAGAACCAAACATGTAGAGTAAATTTAGACAATTGTATGGTAGTCTTATATGCGTTTTTTGTTGTAAAATCTGGCCATTTTTAAGTATTTTTATGGGTTCTGCTTACGTACGATGTAGGCGTATATGCGAGTAAATACGGTACATACTCTCCCCTGGTATTATTATTTATTTAGACGTGCCTAAGTAGACAAAAAGTGTTTTTTTTTCCCTTATTTCTTGCATAGCTAAAGGAATTTGCTGTGTTATGTTACAAAATTTTGGAGCCTCGGAATTAGCACGACTTAACCGATTCCGCTAAGTAATGAATCTATATATGCGTTATAAAATATATTTAATCGAAATTTATTGATTAATCACTTACTTTAGAAAAAGATTAATCAAACACAAGTTTTTAATCAGTACCAGCCCTATAAATAATATAATTTAAGATAAGATAAGATAATATAATAATATAACAATAAACTTATCGTCAACGACTCGAAACACTCTATAATAGGACAAGATGAATGTCGCGATATCTACGCTAAATGGAAAAAGATATCATTTTAATACTTTTTGTTTAAGGATAATTTAAAAATTTTGTTAAAGCAATGTGACATTGCAATTTTTAATATATATATATANATAAATAAATATATTTAAAGACGTCATCATGTCTGTGCTATCGTACCGATATCGAATAGATCAACACACTTTGGAATTGCGACAAAGTGCTTTACGTCACTTTGTCAAATAACTTTACTTACTTAGACGCCATTGTTGGGCGGGTTAAATGTATTTTTTTTGTACCCACCATCTTTTGTCAAGTATAATTTAAAAATAATTTGATATTTTCATAAAAATATGTAATTGAGTTTCTTGTAATGTAATTTTAAATGTGTATTTCCCTGTTAAAAAGTTCTTTCTTAAGTTATTTATTATTATTTTTTTTATTTTAATGTGGATATAAAAATTATGATTCTCCTATTACAGGTCTAGGCGATGCGTGGGGCCAGAGACAACCCCCGAAGACGCCCCTGGAAAAAGAGCTGGGTTCACATTTGTTGCAGGTAAAAATAAGGCTTACAAACCTACACTATTTTAGGGGGAAAATTTTATCTGCCATTTTTAAAGGGGGGGGGAGGTGTATCCGCCATTTTGTTTTCAGTGCCGCTGTCTGTGATTGGCCAATAAGGTTTTGGTGCAGTGAGTGCAAGCTCGCGTAACAAGTGTGTGCGCGCCTATGTGTGAAATCAATTGAGAAGGATGTGAAATAATCATGCGCGTGGTGACCGCTGGCAGCCCGCGTGTTGTTATCTTTAATATGCAAGGCAATGTTTACTTAAGTTTCCTTTCTAATGAACTTCCGGTCTTGTCTGACCACGGATGTTGTATTTATTGGAGTTTTTATTTTGCCATTATTTTTCTTGTTGTAAATATAAAATACAAGCTTGCATCTTGGCAAATTGAAAAAAAAAAAACAACAACAACAGTCGTTGCTGACTAAGACGGTGTATTTGTAAACAACCGCTATGATGACATGGCATTTCGAGTCTATATTATGCGTTACCGAAAAATTCACTTAACTCATAGTTTTAAACATAGTTTTCAATTAATTAACAATAACAAAATCTAATTTCATTGATATTCTAAAACTGCATCTATGATTTCAATTAAGAGTTTATCACCACTAGAAGCCGAGATCTTATAACCTTTAGAATGAACCCATTTTAGCGAGATTTTGAAGAAAAAAATATATATAATTTGAATGTACATTAAAAAAATTCAAATTTATTTTTATATTATTGTTTATTTTTTTTTTTAAACGTCACATTGTTCAATTTTCTTTTTACCCAAACTCACCTCATAAAATTTTACAAAATATGAATCAGAAATTAAAAAGATTATAAATAAATTTAATATAAAATAAATAAGTTCGAGTATACTTAAATCAGAAATACACAAAAAAGCATAAAACACACAAAATAAAATTTAAGATTTGACACATACACAAACTCTACGATAAATTTGTAGTAAAAAGATCAACGACTTTCTAACTTTCTAAGCCTAAGTTAAATGATTTTTAAATTTATTTTAAAAAAATTTTTTTTTATATAATTATTTTTGTATTGTTTTAACCTTGAAATAATCAAATAAAACGATCAATAATTTATTTATATTTTGTAAAACCTCAAGGAACACTCCATACACTTCAATCAACAAAATAATAAACAGCTTATCAGAGCCCTTCTGTCGTTACTGCAGGGAATTCCGTCGGGGAGGGGGAGGGGAATGACTTCATTATAATAACACAATAGTTTAAATACCGCGCTGAGGCACATAGACCCAGATTCAACAAAAGAGAATATTTCATATAATTAACTCCATAAATGTGACAGTTTTAACGAAATTAGACGAATACACGTCATCGGTAAAGCGACCGGTTAAGAAAAAAGAAAAGAAAGAAAGAACCTGATACGCTCTAAGCCCTAAAAGTTTTTCATAAACCTTCGTATGTTAAGCCTTCGTATGTTAAACCTTCGTATGTTAAGTCAAAACATCAATGCAAAAGAAATGCTGCCCAGCTAAAGAAGTAATAACTTTTCAAAGCAGACGATGATGGGAATCTTTACTAAATTATACCTAAAGTGAACACATGAATATTGATTTAACGTATTATCCAAATAAAATTTAAACATAATACCAAACCGTCCCCCAAAATATTCCGTTAAGGGGGGGGGATAAGGGAAGGGAGAAAAACAACTTGAAGGGCGGTATCGGGACTAGGTCCACCAATCACTAAAAAGAAAATAGTCCGTCGGAGCTCATGAATACCAAACTATTAGAATTGGTTTGAGGGCTCCCGTCAGTGCTGAATCGTCTTAACTGTGATACACACGCCTCACCCCACTCCCAACTCCACCTTCTGACGCAAATAATCTCAATGGACTGTATTAATGTCTGTTCACAGTTGAAGACGGACAAAAATAACAGTTTTTAGTGAAGTGAGCTGAAGTCTTCGGACATTAACAATGACGTCACGCGTATGATTGTTTATATAAAATTAGATTAACCGTGTTGTGACGCATTATAACCGGGTAAAATCCTCCTGCCGCGAGCGCTGTAACATGTAATCTGCTCTAATCTGCGCCCATGGATAGCGCTGGTTTCTCAACATATTCCTAAAGCGCCCCTTCACCTAATGTAATTACTCAAGATACCTCAGTGACGACGATTACAAGGATTCGCTTCCTTTACCTCGTTTTGGTAGCAAACTCTTTTTCTAGTAGTTTGGGGTTTGGACTAATGTTCCCTCTAAGGTCCGTTGATCCGTGTTCAAAATTTGTTCTACGCGGCAATTCTAAACTGTTGGTCAGATACCAGCGCGGCAATTCTAAACTGTTGGTCAGATACCTGCGTGGCAATTCTAAACTGTTGGTCAGATACCTCCACGGCCACGCAGCTAAAAGAGAACATTGGTTTGCACAATTTATTTCCCAGCCCTCGAGAGATGCTACCACTCACTACTCGTAGCTCACGCCACTGCATACCGCAACAATCTCGTTATCCAAGCTGTCAGCTGTTGCGCTTAAAGCATGCGTCTCTCATGTTGTAATTGGGGCCTGACAATAGGGAGAGAATATTATTATTATATATTTTTAAGGAAAAACTATTTTAAAAAAAAATCAATCTTGATCCCATTTGACGAGGACATGAAGAGAGCACGTTTTGGCAGCGAGAGTCGGCGCATGTTAATTCTAACGTTAACCGCTGTGTCTTATGACTGGTCACGTCTGCACGAGAGTTGTTCCTTCCTTGATAAAACTTTAAGCTGACACGGTGTCCCCTTCATTTTAGACCTCTGTGAGGATTTTTTAACGTTATTTCTCTTCTCTCTTTAACTCACCCTCTCTGTTCCTCTCTGTTTCTCTCTGTTCCTCTCACTCATTAAAAAAAAACTTTGTGGTAAATTGTGGTGGTGTCTCCCTTATTATACAACTATTTCCTTACTAGCATTAACAGGATTTTATGTTTTTAGTTTTGTTTGTGTTATTATTTTGTTTCAATTTTCTGAGCATCTCTACGATTCTACATTATTTTCTTCCCTTTCTTAATGGGTCCCGATACTACATGATCAATTCGCATTATTATTACTATTACTACTACTTGTATTTTTAGTATTATTAATATTATTATTGTTGTTTTTATTACTATTTGTAGTATTTTTGTTCTTTTTCTCCTCCTTCTTCTTCTTATTATTATTCTTTTTATCATTACTATTATTACTATTTTTATTTCAAGCATTATTAAATGTGTCTGTCATAAGTAAATGTGTCCTTTCCTTAACTTATCAAAGAAATATATATGACTATATGTGTATGTATTCTCTTACACCAGTATTTTCTCATCGTCTCCTATTTTTGCCAGACTCTAGACGGCTTCATCTTCGTGGTGGCCCCAGACGGTAAAATTATGTACATATCAGAGACAGCTTCGGTTCACCTGGGTCTCTCACAGGTAAGTGGTCGCGTTTGAAACTTGCAGAATATCTTGTAAGTCACACACTTTAAGCAACGTAACATAGATCTTTGTAATTCAATTATTTTGTAATAATAAGTTTAGTTTAATGAATAATACATTATTGACTTTCTGGATTTGTGTGATTTAAAAAGAAAGTACGCTATCTATTTTTATGAAATCAAAGGAAAGTATTTTTTTACAATTTAAACATTAATTCACATTTGGGGAATCCTTTAAAATACAAGTGCTTAATATTAAGCCACCAGAAAGTTATTAGAAGATTGAAATTGTCAAAAATTGAAAGGAGTTTGGGGCCGCGGTGGTCGAGTGGCAAGCGACTGTCGTTCCGATGGTCACGAGTTCGAATCCATGGGAAGCCATGGACTTGTTCCCGGGGCCTAGGGCGTCCCCGAGTTCCACCCAGCTCCAAATGGGTGAAAAGCGGCGGGCGGCGGGGCAATGCGTGGGACCCTTAGCCGTGGCAAGTGAACGCTGCATCACTTGCCAAAAAAACAACTGCTGACCAAAGGCTCTGGAAGCAAATCCAGAAAATACAGCAGTCGGAGACCACGGGCCAATTGGCGCAAAACTCATGGCACGCAAAACTCAATATTCAATATTGAGAACGAAGAAGAAGAAGAAGAAAGGAGGTTAAATATTTGTCCCGAACTGTGGCTGTCCGAGATTTCTGAGTTCCAGACTTGTTTTCCCAGGTTGAGCTGACAGGTGGCAGCATCTATGAATACATTCACCCGGCTGATCACGATGAGATGACAGCACTGTTGACTGTGCACCACCCTTACCATACTCACATATTGCAAGGTATCAAACGATTACTCCTATAAGGAGCCTTTCCTATCAACTGGCTTGTTTTCTATTGAATTAAAAAACAAACGACAAAAAAGCCAACTGCAAACAGATTTCGGAAATCTTAATCTTTCTTTCTTTCTTTTTTTTTTTTTTTGAAGGGGGGGGGGGGTGATTAAAATACATCTCTTTCTGGAACTATAGTTTTCCAGCTTTTTACCTAATAGTTGTGAAGTTAAATTGTGCATTTTTTTCTTCATTGTAATATAATTATGATATAATTAATTGTAAAGTTACACTAATTTTAAATGAAACAAAAACACAGTTTTAGTTTTATCTCATTTCTCCAGACGTAGAAATTGAGCGGTCATTTTTCCTGAGGATGAAATGTGTTTTGGCCAAGAGAAATGCTGGACTTACATCAGGTGGTTACAAGGTAAGTGATAGTGTTGTTGTTATCATTAATCATTTTTAATATTTATAACATAGACAGCAATGTTGTCTATTCCATTTTTAAAAAAAATATTTAATTTTAAAAAGATAAACAAATATCTCACTTTATATCTCTAGTCATTTGATGACGATGTGAACCACTTTTCATAAATAATAATTATTATTTTTTTCATATGAATTACAATTCGTATTTTTAACCCATTGAAAAAAAAAGTGAGAGAGAGGGAGTAGGCATTCCAAGCAAATCTACTGAGGGACTGTAGTTAAACATAAACGATAATGTAAGATAGTGTTCCGCAATATTCATTCGCAGATTTTTGTTACAAAGTTTTTAAGAATCCGAAAAGGTCACCTATTGGGAGCAACCGCTGTCGAGGCGTTGTCGAGAGCAGAAAATATTTCTACAGAGCTTATCAGGGAAGACGAGGGGCTTGTTTAGCTCACACAGGTGGCTCTGCTGAAATATTTTATTATTTTTTTTTTAAAGAAAAAAAAAACAAGAAAAGAAGGGGAAAAAAGAGATCTTAACACAAACTTTAAGTTGGCTGTAATGAGACACTGGGGGTGGGGTGAGGTTGTGTTTAGGTAGTGGGGGGTGATTGGGTGTGGAGTGGTGTGTCCGACGATTGGTGTGTCACCTGGTCTGTACGAATTAGTGCGGAGCATGACTTTTAGAGCTGTACCTGACTTAATGTACACATGTGCTGACCTTGTCTGTGACTGAGTGTCGGCTCTAATCCCAGAGCTGACATGGAGCCCAATACGCCGTGAGCTTTTCAAACTGAACATGGAAACAAATAGCGGACCTCTTTCAGGACGTGATACAGATGAGTGAAAATAACAGAAACTTTTTCCACCAAAACAATTAAAACAATAAACAAAAGAAACAAAACAAACCAACAAAGCCCAGTTGCAATAACAATAGAAACAAAAACTAAATTTAAAGAAAGCCATACATTTTCCCTATCATTTTTTCTGAACAGTATTTACAATAATATTCATTGCCACGCAATTATCTTCTCTATAAAAGAAGCGTCTGTGGTGTATAAGATAAGATAACATAAGGTCGCCTTCTCTTGTCTACCTGCTATATGTATGGGAAAAAAATAAGCTAATTAAAATAAAATAGAGCAGCAATATGTGTATTATAAAATATTACAAAATTAAATGAAATATTCTAATGCAGGATACGGACAACTGAACTGTTTTTCACTTTTGAAATGAAGTGTTTAAACACATAAAACTGAGAGACTGAATAAACACAACTGTTAAAGATGAAATACAGTAAATAAATAAAAATATAATTGCGCTTTTAAAAAAAAGGCATTCGAACACAGGAAGCCGAGACACTAAACAAATACAAGCTTAAAGAAGAGATACAGAAAATAAATACAATTCTATACTTTTGTTTTGTTCTGGCTTCCTTATGTCTCGTAAGACGACGGAATTTTCTGTGCTCCTGTGGGATTTACGCACATGATCTTGCAGCTTCTGTTTTGGCTGTACAAGCCCACTCGCGAATGGCAGCCTTTGCTGCACTTCTCACACTGAAAGGTAGTGCTAGTGGTTGGCTGAATTGCTCTGCTTTTCCTCTTTAGGCGAATTACGTCTGCAACCTGTTGCATGTATTTTTCCCCTGCTTCTAGCCCAGCAGTCAATGCCTGTCTCCAACTGCACCTGTCCCCAGCGAGTTCCTCCCAGCTATTTATGTCAATGCCAAAAGTTTTGAGGTCTCTCTTGCACACATCTTTGTAACGGAGGTGAGGCCGGCCTGTGGTCCTCTTTCCTTTGGCTAGCTCAGAATTCTATACTATTCGTAGGTAAATAACAGTTACTATCCTGCCATGCCGAGATTCACAATATTATTGCGAACGAGCGGACATATAATACAGGTACCCTCCTCTCTTCTCAATTTAGTATATCAAGTTATAAGACAGACGACCTCCAGTAGGTGTAGGTACAGTCGACACTCGTTTGTCACCCAATTATAGACACACAGCGACTGAGTGAGATAAAATAAGACATATCAAACGTTACACTTATCATACTATTATAGTACATGTATGTTGAATTACTCCCACTACTCCCACATTAAAAAAAACCACATTATTTTGAAGGAAAATAAATTTAAAAAATGGAATAGAGTGAAGCCGTGACAGGCGAAGTGCGAAGTGTCGAGGTACGACTTTATAGCACAAGAGTACATCTTTTCCAAGATGAAGCTACGTAAGAATATTACAATATACCTTTATATTATATAGCTCATCTTCACAATATTTTTTGTTTCGCTCTGTCCACGGCAGGTGATCCACTGTAGCGGCTACCTCAAGATCAAGCAGTACACGATGGACATTGCCCCGTATGACGGCTGCTACCAGAACGTCGGACTCGTGGCCGTCGGGCACTCGCTACCGCCCTCGGCCATCACCGAGATCAAGATGTTCTCAAACATGTTCATGTTCAGGGCCTCGCTGGATCTCAAATTGATCTTTTTGGATGCAAGGTGAGCGATGAGCGCATCTTGACTATAAAACACATTAATGATTTTTGATGGATTTAAATATGAAATCTACCATTAAATCGTCAATAAAACTTTGAATTATGAATGCAAAATAATATTGCGATCATTGTTAAATTTAAAAAAGGAAAAATATAGAAAATATTTAAGGGATACATAAAATCTAGATTTTAAACATATAATTCATAAATTTTTGTGAAAAAATCTTAAATAGCTTGCTTGTCTTTATTTATTTATGTATTTATGTATTCATGTATTTATTTATTATTACTATTATTATTATTATTATTGTTATTATTGTTATTATTATTATTATTATTATTATTATTGTTATTAATATTATATTATTATTGTTGTTGGATTTTTTAAGTTTAGAGAGGATTGCTAATTTTCATTTTTTTCTTTCTCCTCAAATTTAGAGTAGCCGCGCTCACCGGGTATGAACCCCAAGACCTGATTGAAAAGACACTGTACCATTACATACACGCCTGTGATATATTACATATGAGATATGCTCACCACACCCGTAAGTTGGTAGTTACATAAGAAACATACTACAGCTATTTGTGTTCAACTGATGGTAACAAAAATAATTTCTGTAATGAAGAAGAGAAAGCAAAATACGTGTATTATATTTAACATTTTTCGTTATTATACACACATTTTAACTAACTTTTGTTGAAAGATAAAAAAAAATAATTGCTAAGCTTCATTTTTTTAAATGAAAAAGAAGCGCTCACAGACATTCAAATTTTCAACAGAGATATGCCAAAACAATCACTCACTACAAATGGTCAAACAATCATTCAAGATAACATTTAGATCCAGTCTCAGGAATAATAACTTCTGGAGATGTCCCAGGCAAATTGCGTTTGTACAACACCGAGTACAACCGTCATCGATGATATGCGAAAAGCATTCGTTTAGTCTGGTACTGCCGGCCAGTGTCCACTGCAGGCGGTGGTCAGTGTTGGTGCTAGCATCCACTGCAAACACGGTGGTCAGCCAGGTTACATTTGCATATCATCACGTGACACTAATGACTTGACCCGGCACTTGAGCCCGAGCGTTGACCTCCGGGGGTGGGGAGGGGTGCGGGGAGAGGATCTGTTTGCTCTGGTCAGCGAATGTCCAGTCAATGAGAAGAGCAGCAGACGGTCGGTGTTTTCATG
The DNA here is from genome assembly GCA_002072015.1 of Radix auricularia. NCBI lineage: Eukaryota > Metazoa > Mollusca > Gastropoda > Lymnaeidae > Radix > Radix auricularia. Next base: position 188,220 of record MUZC01004719.1, on the reverse strand, counting down.
GGGCTTGTTGACTTAGCGGCAGAGGCCGGGAGAGGATAAAGGTGTGGAACGCGGGAGGGGACAGATAAGGAAATTCACTAGCCTGGTAGCGCATTATTTAATAACATTCTTGGCGGAAGACTGAAGTTGGGTAGAAGGGGTCGGGGAGGATTTCTGATGAGCAAAGGGTCGATCCCTGAGAATGTATGGTGGACTGGGTGTCTTGGGGCTGTACTTATAAGGGTAAGTATAGGCCTGAAAAGGCGTCACAGAACAACGAACGTATCGGCAAAAAGCCTTCCTCAGCGAGCAAATAGACAAAAACAAATAAAACTAATAAAATGAAAACCTAGCTGTGGTGGAGACGCAGCATATAGAGGCTATACATACCCTGTGTTAATAACACAAACACACACATACACACACATACACACACATACACACACACGAGTATCTCTTGCCGTAAGTGTTTTGGGTGATGTAATTGGCAGGTTATGGCTGTGGCATAGGATTTATTGTGTGTGGGAGTGGTGAAATTAAAAGAGAATATTTAAAAAATAAAGATCGACATGGACTAGCCAACTATTTTCTGTTCAAATAGTCTTGCATTTTACAATTATATTCCTTTTCTAAACAAATCGGTTGATTGTGTTTCCTTTTTCCAAACCTGACATAAAGTTTTAAGGGGTGCCGACTAATTGTTCAATATTTTATGTAACACGTACTTCTATATACTCAAATACATTTGTTAAAAACATCTCGAAAACACAGCTTTTAAACTTCTTTCTTTTTCAAACAGTGCTCCTCAAAGGGCAGGTAACCACGAGGTATTACCGCTTCATGGCCAAGGACGGAGGCTGGGTGTGGATGCAGAGTTACGCCACCATTGTCCACAACAGTCGGTCCAGTAGGCCACACTGCATCGTCAGTGTTAACTACGTCCTCAGGTGAGTTGGGAGTCTTGGGTTTGTTAACTATGTGACATACTCTAGGCAGGGTCCGGCTGTCTGGTCTAGTTTTTATGACCCGGTTTATAATTTCTTCGACGGCGAGCCTCAGCATAAAAGCAAAGCCATTCAGGTATTCCTCCGCCGTTCTAGCGCAGCCTGACCTGTCCGCATCCCCAATTACTGCAGAGCATTCGGTCTATATGTTAAATTTGTATGTGTCACCGCCTCTTCACCCATGCCACATACGCCACAGCCGGGAACACTATTTTAATTAATTAAGCCATTGCAGGTAGCTGTTATCTTCTTATATGTCACAGAAGATTATTGCGCCCTTCGCTTAAGGTTTATGTTCAGTCCACTTGCTAAATCTGCTAAGATACCCGAAATGTATGACATACTGGATAATTATATAATTTTAAAGTGGGTGAGGTAGGGAAAAGAAAAATGTAATACTTCTTTCCTTACCCCCCTCTCTCTCCCCCTTTCTTTCTTTCTCCTTAACCTACCCTTGCTCTGAGAATATTGTGTAAAACCCTTTTCTTTATAGAACACTTGTCCAAGAAACCAATCAGTCTTCACCTTTGAGTTTCGTCTCTTTTTTCTGCTTCTACTAAACTACAAGACCCTTCTTCTACTAAACTACAAGACCCTTCTTCTTCTACTAAACTACACGACCCTTCTTCTACTAAACTACAAGACCCTTCTTCTTCTACTAAACTACAAGACCCTTCTTCTACTAAACTACACGACCCTTCTTCTACTAAACTACAAGACCTTTCTTCTACTAAACTACAAGACCTTTCTTCTACTAAACTACAAGACTTTTCTTCTACTAAACTACAAGACCTTTCTTCTACTAAACTACAAGACCTTTCTTCTACTAAACTACAAGACCTTTCTTCTACTAAACTACAAGACCTTTCTTCTACCATAAATAAAACGGCAGCCAAAGAGATACGCCGTCTGCCAGACTTTACTTTGCTCATAAATAAACCCTCAAACTTTGCCCATGCAACAGCACCCCATACCACCCCCTACCACGGGGGAGAAACTAGGGGTGTATGAACCCCCTACCACGGGGGAGAAACTAGGGGTGTAGGAACCCCCTACCACGGGGGAGAAACTAGGGGTGTATGAACCCCGGCTGATGTCATTGTCAATTGTCATTGTCAAAATCTGGGAACACTACCTCTCAATATTTCGCCAGCCGTCTCGGGATTCAAGACGAGGGGCGAGATAGTCTGGGTACAAGACGAGGGGCGAGATATTCTGGGTACAAGACGAGGGGCGAGATATTCTGGGTACAAGACGAGGGGCGAGATATTCTGGGTACAAGATGAGGGGCGAGATAGTCTATGGGTACAAGATGAGGGGCGAGATATTCTGGGTACAAGATGAGGGGCGAGATATTCTGGGTACAAGACGAGGGGTGAGATATTCTGGGTACAAGATGAGGGGTGAGATATTCTGGGTACAAGACGAGGGGCGAGATATTCTGGGTACAAGACGAGGGGCGAGATATTCCTACAGAATACCATCTCAAAATGCTCGTGTGGTTGCCTTCCATAGCAGCCGTTACATCCAATTACATTTGTCCAGCTTTGTAATTCATTAGGACAAATCGAAGGACTTCCTTTTCACAAATAGCCCACGATCCCCCGCGAGCTTTCCCATCTATCTCGGGAAATCTCGTGAAATCTCGCGAGATGGTGTAACCTTACATGTCCTGTGTTTGCCTTCGTGCCCATGCGCGCTTTCCTTTAATAATTCGGTCATAGGCGTCGAAAGTGGGTGAAGTGGGGTAGGTCGTATCGGGGCGGTCCTCCGTGGAAGCCGAGAGCCGCAATAATTAATTCTAATAATGAATCATTATTATTGGTACCATTGTCCGAGGGCTGAAATTGTGAGGCCGGGAAACACGAGTCTAACGCATAACGTTGCTCTGTTTGGCTTGTTAATTAGGAGGGTTCTTGGCAATGGAAATTCGCGACAAGAGCTGAGGACACGAGAGACGGAGGAGGACTTATGGTCTTACACGATGTGATTAAACATAAATAATTATTATTTTCATTATCTGATTAAACAAAGTCATTTCATTGGATTGTTGACTTTTATGCCAAAATTTTTTTTTGTATGTGCTCATCAAGTACCGAAATTTCCACGTATGATGACGTATCCTCTTGATCTCATCAACGAAGATATTTTTTTTCTTTTATCCGTATATTTAATTCTTGTTTTAGTTTTTCTTTTCTTTTTTCTTTAAACTGAACTTGGAATGTTTATTTTATGTCGCCAAGCAGAAAGGCTTTTATATTTTCCACTCAGTCCATTAAATAAAATAATAAAATTTAATTTATATTTTTAAAAAAGTGAATGTAAAGTAGTATTGAATGAAGAACAGTAAGGCAATCGCGACATACAGGTCCGCTAAATGTGACAAGTAGCCGATTGTTATTAAAAGGGCAGCAAACAGATTCAAAAATAAGTAATCAAAACAGTTTTTAAAACAACTTCTCACAAGAGATCATGTTATAACTAATACCACTATTAAATTAAACACCCAAAAAAGATAAATCATTATTTAGTTAAAATCGGAAATGTATTTTTATGGTGAATTTACCAAGTAAACTGTAAGTTATACTGCTACATTACTGTCATTATAACAGATTTTTTGTTTGTCTGTCTTCAGTGAAGTTCTAAATAAGGACGCTCAGATCCAGATTGAACAGACCATGTCCTCCAAAGAGCTGTCCCCGTACTCTGCCATGAAGAGCAGCAGCAGCAGCTCTACAGGCAACAGCAGCTCCACTGCCACCACCAGCGGGGGTTCAGGCGGGAAGACACGCCCCGCGAGAAACAAGTCCAGGCGGTCACCCTACCCGCAAATGTCGTCCGAAACCCCCGAATACACCTCTGATTATTCCATCGACAAGACGCCCATGGAGTACCCGGCCCCAGACGTGGCGACCGTTCCCATCCAGCAGTATCCGACCATGATGTACCCGCCGACACCAGAATCCATGGGCGTGGACCGGTATAGCGCCCTGTACTCCACCCCATACCCGCACCCTGGTATGGCCATGTACAGGGACGCCGCCTGTGTGTACTCGCCATATCAGGCCGCGGCGCACCAACGCTACTTGGACAACCGCAGCCCGTACCGGTCGTACGAGGAGAGGTACTACCCGGCCCGAGACCCGGCGGCGTATCCCGGGTACCTCTCCTCAAATGCTGCGATACAGAGCGCCGCCGCTGCCACGACTTCCAGACTGACGCACCTCTCGGAGTCCGGCCACGACACCTCTGTGGCGGGAATGTCGGGATCTCAGACCCAATACGACTTTAGGACTTCCACCTCCACTGATGCTGTGATGAACAACTCAGGGGTGATGGGGACAGGGGTGTCGAGCTGCTCCAGGAGCAGCTCCCGCGACGCCCACGCCTACACCACCCCACACTACCCCGCCCCGTACAGCAACAGGTCAGAGTCATCAGCCTCTGAGGTGGACGTTGGAAGCGAGGAGTTCACTGAAAAACAGCGGCAACAGCAGCAAAAGCAGCACCACAAACAGCATCAACAGAAGCAACAACAGCATCACCACCACCCTGCTCAGACACAGCACTCGCTCACCCAGCTTTCGGACTCGGCAAACGGTGGTTCTGTGAGTGGCGGCGGCGGCAGTGTGGGGGTGGGTGGTGGAGGGGGAAACAACGTGACTAAATACGAGTTGCCACCTCAAAGCAATCATAAAGAGGAACCACAAAGCAAATCTAGCACCGAGTCAGGGGGCAGGGCTATGGTCGGTGTGTCGCCGCCCACGCAGAGGGAGTCCTGTATCCCGCAGTCCGTCATAATACGTCGCCAGTCCAACGCCACATCGACGTTCTCTTCATCGGAGGCCAACCGTGGCCTGGCGTCCTCGCCGGACTTCTCCTCCGGCAAAAACAGTGTCAGCACCACAAGCAACAACAACAACAACACAAAGTCTTCTGCCGCCCCATCGTCCAGCTCCCTCTCGTTCATCCAGCACACGCCCCCGTCTAGTGCCGAGTCTTCGACGTCATCGTCTTCGTCCTCCTCATCCTCCACATCGTCGTCCACGGGAACAGTCCACCATCACCATCAGCAGCAGCAGCACCTCCAGCCTCATCTCTGCCACTCCAACCACCACGGACAGCACCACCTCCAGGTCTCACATCACAATCAAACCGGTCACCAATCCATGGATTTCAGGAAGACGCCGTCATCCACAGACGTCTTGGGCATATCCACGCCACTGTCTCACGGCATGGAGCTGTCGTTGCCCGGCGAGGGACCCGTGACCAACGGGGACAAACTTTACGACATGTCGACCCCTCCGAGCCTCACCAACGGCAAGTCCTTCGACATGTCCTCGCCGGGATCAGCCACAACGAATAAATACTTTGACCTCTCTTCGGTTAATTCTGGAAGCAACAAGATGTACGATCCGACGTCATCCGGAAACAAACTCTACGACATGTCCTCGGCCGCCGCGGCCAACAAACTATACGAGATGTCCACTGTCCACCACTCCGCGGCTCAAAAATATTACGACATGTCGGCGTCATCATCCGCGAACGTCGCGGCTAACAAGCTTTATGACGTCACCGCTGGCATGACGTCACCGAACAAGTTCTACGACATGCGGATGATGCACGATAAAAACATGGCAGCGGCGACGGCAAATGACTACAACAGTTGTCTGAAGGCCGCGTGCAGCTACGACAACTACGCCCAGGCCAGCGTGTACCAGACGGCCGCGCTTCAGGCCCAGCGACCCTATCCCGTCATGCCGCAGGCCGGATACACCAGCGTCATCGTGGATCCACAACAGTATCACGTGGCCAACGGATACGCCGTTCACTGATAGTGGATAGTTTTATTTATTCTTACACCCAACCCGCGCCCTCCCACCGAAGATGGATATCAGCATCCACTCCTACCGCCCCCCCCCAACTCCCACAATATCCCTATTCCGAAATTTTAGGACGATATATCCAAAGTCATGTGACCTTAGCAATTATAAATAGAAGCTATTTTATTTTAAATTCAAACTCTGTGATACCATCAAAAGGTATTTGTTATATCAGACTGAGCGGCGAGAGAGGGCATTTATTTGACCCTAGATCACAGTAGAATGTTATCCTTATATCGGCGGCGCTAATATCTGTTACATTGACGCTAATGTTTGTGAGACCATAAAGTACAGCCGATTTATTTATATTATTTTTTAAAATGAGATATTCATTTGTGTGTTATAACAACGCGCTTAAACCCAACTTTGAAGCGTAACTTTTGCAAGTAAATAATTAAGTTTGAAAATTGAATTGTTTTCGATGTGGAAGAATTTTGGAGTGAAATCGGTGTTGCTTTTAATCGCTTATTGAAATGAAATGTTTGTAACTAATAGACGCATCACTGAAAGCTTATTTTTTTAAAGTTGTCATATTTTTAAGCAGACACACTTTTCAGTCTTGTGTTTACTTTAAAAGTTAAAATTGATTCAAAGTATACAATTTATCATTAGTTTTACAATTGCTAGCGTAAGATTGATTATAACACGCCATCTTCTATATTAACATTCTACAGCAAAGAAAATTAAGTCTGAGATATCGACAGAAAGAAATTGACGCTATTTAACTTGTTCACGTTACCATGAATATTTTATTATTTTATTTTTTACACAAGAAAAATTTTAACAGACGGGACATAACTCATCAAGGTCTAGGACAAAAATACTCAGATCTGGAACACAAAACTCAGCTAGGACAAAAATACTCAGATCTGGAACACAAAACTCAGCTAGGACAAAAATACTCAGATCTGGAAAACAAAACTCAGCCATAGGACAAAAATACTCAGATCTGGAACACAAAACTCAGCTATAGGACAAAAATACTCAGATCTGGAACACAAAACTCAGCTAGGACAAAATACTCAGATCTGGAACACAAAACTCAGCTATAGGACAAAAATACTCAGATCTGGAACACAAAACTCAGCTAGGACAAAAATACTCAGATCTGGAACACAAAACTCAGCTATAGGACAAAAATACTCAGATCGGGAACACAAAACTCACCTAGGACAAAAATACTCATCTCTAAGAAACGAAACTCAACTAGGCAAACAATATAAAGCAAAACCATAGCAAACACATATTAATGACACCATTGAAAAAGCTGTGGTTCACATACTATTATTATTTTATCTAGGAAAATTATACCCTAGAACAAAAGTAATTTAAAAAACAAAACAAAAAACAAATGAACAAGCAAAAAACTCGTGTAGAACACTAATACTCAGTAATAGGACGCTTATAGTGACATCTTAACACAAGTACTTCCCTAAGACACACATAGTAAGGACACAAATAAGTGGGCCACACAAACACTCAGGACACAAATAAGTGGGCCACACAGACACCCAGGACTCAAATACACGGCTAGATTTTTAAAAAGTGATTAAAAAACTTAGCTGGGACCCACCATAATACAAATCTCATAGTAAGTTAAACAAAAAAAAAATGTAAAATTTATCTATAATTTGAAATACACATTCTGACAATTTGGATTCACATTTTTAAATGTATTATTAGACTCGGAGAAGGAACACATTTTGTTTTAACTTACATCAACTATATTTGTCTATTGGCATGGACCTGCAGTCTCTCCTCAACAACAACCCACCAACAGTATTGATGTATGCAGTCGTTATAGATAAATCATTTCACTCTAGCACATGAGATATTAAAATGGTATTAAATACCTAGATATAAACATATTTTAAGCATATTATTTATCGTAGGTGTGTGAGGCCATATCTAATGTTTCTGAACATTATTGTGTTCAAAAATACTGTAATTTTTTTTTTTTTTTTTTTTTTTTTGGATTAAAGATAAGGTAATGTAATTTTTTTTCAAAAATTATTTTATTTGTATTATTATTATTTTTTTAATTTTTAGTTTATTGAGTTTTTACCTTTAGGATGAAAGTTACTTGGAATCTTGTGTAAGTTTCATCTTAAGTGAGATTTAATTGTTATAACATCCAGGATAGAGAGTTTGTTTAACAGTTAATGTTTAAACGATGGTAGAAAAGCCCCAAAATTATTGTATGCGTTTGAGGGTGAGTGCACGCGTTCGAAGAGGGGAAATGCATAGAAGGAAACAGTGTTTATTAATTTAGTTTTTTACTGAAATATATCGGGGAGGGGGGGTAAATTGAAAATTTATCTTTGAGTTCAATAGACTACATGTTTATCTTACAAGTCATGCGTTTTGTTGTTGTTTTTTTTTCGTAAAAAAACAACAACTAATAACAATACGCTTAAGATATCATAGACAAAAAGTAAATATATCATTAAAATTACAACTCAGTAAATCAATTATTAGAAAAAACAACAACAATAAACTGTTAATATCTTAGGGAAAAATACGTATACCTCATGGCATAGAAAAGAAACGTAAGATGTTCAGTACATCTTCGACATTTTGTCAAAAACATAAATCTGTTCTTCTTCTGCGTTCTAAATTATTGAGTTTTGCGTGCCACGAGTTTTGCGCCAATTGGCCCGTGGTCTCCGACTTCAGCCTGCTGTATTTTCTGGATTTACTTCCATAGCCTTTGGTCAGCCAAGACCATCTCCAAGGCAGCAGTTGTTTTTTGGCAAGTGATGCAGCGTTCGCATGCCACGGCTAGGGGTTCCACGCATTGCCCCGCCACTTTTCACCCATTTGGGGCTGGGTGGAACTCGGGGGCGACCTGGGCCCCGGGAGCGGGTCCTTGGCTTCCTATGGATTCGAACTCATGACCATCGGAATGACAGTCGAGCGCGCTTGCCACTCGACCACCGCGGCCCCCTTTCTTTAGATAATAATAAGCATTTTTTTAATGGGAAAAAATGCCCATCAACACAATTTTCGCGAAACCTTATCAGCATAAAGGGAACACAAGTAACAGTGGCGTAGCTAAGGGAGGGGAAGAAGGGGACAAATTTCGAAATCCCCCTCGGGGCCACCATTTGAGAGAGGCCACCACTTGAGGAGGGCCCCCAAATTAGTGTCTAAAATTTTATTTTACATTAGATATTACTCTACCTCCAACTCTACTACTTACACCTCTGCTTTATCGCCCGACCCAAACCTACTTCCTCCGCCCCAGGGGTGCAACATTTAGATCTTACTCCCCAAAATATGGGGTATGTTAACCCATATTTGGATATGAAAACAAATAAAACAGGAAAATATTATTATTAATTAAGATGACAAGAATTTATTTAATTGTTCTAAGCTTTATGTATTAATGTTAAGTTTTTAATCACGGGCTGTATTGTAAAATTGAATTGATTCTGATCTAATAACTTATTTCATTACTCGATATATAATAAAGTACTAGTCCATTAGTGTAGTGGATATGGACTTATCAAATTACAATTTTTAAAATTCAAACATCAATTTCTATATATATAGAAATTGATTACAAAAAGTAAATGTTTGATAGCTTGCATTAGCTTGTTACCATTTACGCCTAGTAAATTAAAAAATAAAATAAATTAATCTGTTGAAAAATAATAAGTCACTTAATTGAAAATAAGACATTAAAATTTGTCAGTATCTACAATATTGAAGGCTTGTCCCTCAGTATTATGGAACAACATGTGTATTATTGAATAGTATTATGTTTATTTATTGTATTTAAAATATCTATTGAATTTGAAACGTATTTTGAGAGTGTGAGAAACTGTGTAATATCTGTGTGACTAATGGCTGAAATAATGGCCCTCTAGATTCTGGCCGATGAGCACGATTGTTACAAATGGTTTTCAATCAATCGCCGCACTGTACACTGTAGAAATGAGTTTTAAACTGCTATGACTTGACTGCTATGGCATGTGACACATAAAGTGCTGGATTGCATGTTGTATATTATGTTATAGTTGTTTTATAAATTTTCTTTTCTCTTTATCACAAAATAATAGATTTTAACTCTAACAAATATAATAATGATTTCATATACCATTAAATATTTTGATCAACGGAAATAACACCAAAAACGTGTTCTTGTTTTGTGTAGTCGAAAAAATAATTTTTTGAGTCTATATGGTATATGTTGTGTCCAACGATTTTTTCATGTTATATTTCATTATGACGGGGAGTCTATCGGTAAACTAATTGCCGGAATTGACGTCGAGCCTACACTCTTCTAGTATTATCAATCCAGTAATATCCACAATATTTGTAAACATTGAGGGTGTAGAGAAGAGGTACGGAATTTTCAACAAAGACATTTTTTCTCTTCGGGGGGAAAAAAACAACAAAAAACAAACAGACAAACAAACAAAAAAAAACAAACAAACAAACAAACTTACTTTTGTTACGCATTGAAAATTAATTGAAAGAATTACTTATTTTTTAAAAATCACTTTTAATTACAAAAATTCCAAGCCTTCCAATACAGTTCAATACACGAATAATTGCGAAGAAATGTACCTCCTTACAGTCCGTTTCAATCAAAGAGCACACACTCATACGCACTTACATTATACTCTCTCTCTCTCTCTCTCTCTCTCTCTCTCTCTCTCTCTCTCTCTCTCTCTCTCTCTTTCTCTCTCACACACACACACACACACACACACACACACACACACACACACACACACACAAACACAAAAAGTAACACGTACCCACACAACACACATTCTAGTATTGAAAGAAAGTAAAAATATAAAAATAAAATTTTAAAATAAATCAATTAAAAATATGCTTTACACAAAAATTTAAAAATACTTGTTGAACGTGGATGTTTACTTAACTTATTCTTCTTATCACAACTTAAAAGAGAGAATAATTCTAAGAGGACTTTGACACAACCCTTTGATGCCACGGCAATGAGACCAACTCCCAATTAAACTTGGAATCAACTAAAAATTTCGAATAAGTGGAACGCATTACAGGGACGAAGTTGTCAGCATCACAGCTCTACCCCCCCCCCTTTTTTTTTAAATTTATTTTTTAGCCCTCCATTCTCCCTTATGTTCAAGGAAAAACAAGGAACTAATCTCGAACCCAACCAGACGGTTGCGACATACACACAGAATCTTTTCGTCATCGTTTGCCCCCGTATTGTTCACGTCTGCCGAGACCGGCCGTCTGACGAGGAGCCATCTTGAAATATTAGCAGACGATCGTGGCAAAACACGAAAAGGCCATCAGGGCTATCTCCCTCGAAATGTTAGGAGCTCTCGCGAGCAGGCGCAGATGCCGTTAACCCGCGCCTTCCGGAAGGCTTCAACTGCTTCCGGTTCACATCACCCATCACACATTTAATATGGTCTCCTTTTTTAAAATAGTTTTTTTTCTTCCTTTCACCAACCAGTGACGTCAAAAAGTCGTCCCCCCTACGAAAAAAAAATTAAACCAGCGCGCAACCCTCCCCCAATTCCCCAATCCAGTTGGCTTCACTCAAGGTGCAAGTAGTTATCGCCAACTCAACAGCCCGATTCGGGGATTATTCAACAATCAATGGGGGAATACTTGACATTAAAAGTAGTTAAAATGAAGGAAAAGAGGATGGGCGTCTCGAAGGGAATGGGCAACAACAACAGCGAAAGCAATGGACGTTAAAACGAATGTTGAAATGGGGCAGAAGGAAAGCGTCGTTTATAGAGGAAAAATTGAAACGGAGAATGGGGTGGGGGAGTTAAGGAGGGCGATTTTCAAATTTTAAAGTGGACATCATGAGAGAGATTGGGTTGGGTGGGGGTGAGAAGGGGTGTTGATCAAGTGTGGCATTTTTCTGGCCGGGTGGACAAGCACACAAGTTGAGGCTGGACATTGCCGTCATCTGGAAACAACTAAGGATACGGGTGAGGGCAATAGAAAAGTGAAGACATAAATGATGGTGATGAGGGAGACGAAAGAGGAGTTATAAATCTTAGTTTTAAAACAATGGTCCTTTAAAGTGATAGTGATGAGGGAGTAGAACAATGGTCCTTTAAAGTGATAGTTATGAGGGAGTAGAACAATGGTCACTTAATGTTTTGAGTGAATGAGATAATTTGGTTAGGAATAAAAAAAAATATTAACCACACAAATTCACACCCTCTATCAGGCCCATTCTATCTCATTTTCTTCTCTCTCTCTCCCTCCCTCTCTCTCTCCCTCCCTCCCTCTCTCTCTCTCTCTCTCTCTATCTATCTATCTATCTATCTATCTATCTATCTATCTATCTATCTATCTATCTATCTATTTATCTATCTATTTATCTATCTATCTATCTATCTATCTATCTATCTATCTATCTATCTCTCT
>MUZC01004719.1:148114-174345 GCA_002072015.1 Radix auricularia | reverse complement strand
GAGTTGTGTGATTAAAACAAGAGATATCTATACAGAAACGAGTTGTGTGATTAAAACAAGAGATATCTATACAGAAACGAGTTGTGTGATTAAAACAATACACGAAAGCTTTAATCAATTATATACCAAAAGCATATAACATGAATTCACGATGAAATCGATATAAAAATTAAAGAGAAATTGAAAGCATAAACGTCAAAAATTTAGGGTTACAGTATTCATATCCGGCATAAAACAACCAAGGCGACCAATTCGGTCAGTTGGATACACCTTAATACTGAATGTTTGTTTTACCACATGGGACCCTACAAACACACAGTTTTACACAACCATCAATGCTGGCTTGTAGTATAATAACAAACTGCGGCTTTCAAACTATATTGATATTGAACAAAGAATGTAACATGACAAATAAATATTTTTTAAACATGAATTTGTATGAGACATTATATACGGTGTGAATTCAAATGTGTCCACAAAAGTATAATTTAATGCGTATAATAAATTTTAATAAGACATTTTTTCAGAATAAGAATTCTTAAATTGTCCCTTTCCTTTTTTAGAGGAATATATAAGCATGAAAACTATATAATATATAGAGCTAAAGACCATGCACTAAGATAAATGTACTCACTGGAGCCCCTCTCCATCAAATAAAAAGGCTAATGACCTTATAGTTTTTGTCAAACAGCAAATCACGAGGCGCACAGCGAGGGCGTTTAATATCCTTTTTTTACAATGGAAGGATTACGCCCATATAATTAGGCTATTCCAAAGATCAGGACCAAAGACAAAGGCCCTGTCATGGGTGTGAGGGGGTGGCTACAACGGCGGGCTCACTTTTTTGGGCCCTTCATTCAGATCTTTCAGTTCAGGCATGTCATCGGATCAGAAAAAGTCTTCTGGTCTTCGTCGGTAGCATTGTGGGAGAAAAAGATATTGTCAGTTCCGGCTAACTTCTACCCCCCCCCGGTCCACTTATTGCTTCTATTAGCAGGAAATGACGTGTGTCGGGCTGTTTCTGGTGCTGCGCGCGACTCGCTCGGCGCGGCAGGAAGTCTCAATATGCTAATGATCATGGGGTGTCATTAACCCCGACGGGGCCATGGTAAATCAATTAATTCGCGCCCTGTGAGCCTCGCAAACAAATCCTCGTCTAGCCGGGTCCAAAAGGAAAAGAAAAAAAGCTCTTGTTTTTCGCATCAGCTGCTCGTTAATGGGATATTGAGGCCAAAATCTCTTCATGACTTCAACTCTTATTGGACTGTATGACATGAGATTCTATTACATTCACGTGTGTTTATTAAGAAGATGTCAATTTCTAACGATTAACTTTAACTTCAAAGTAATCATATTTTTATTGCTAAATAACATATTATTAATTTAAATGTATGTACATTCTGTTAAGCATGCACACAATCAACAACAAATTCTGTAACAGGGGATATAAAAAGAATTATTTGAGCGTCGAAATTACTGTTTAGTTCGCAACATGTAATTAACAATGCATTTTTATGTTGTTGATAAACTAGTAAAAAAGAATGGCCATTATGTAATATTTAATGTATTTTAAAAAACCTAACTTGTAAAATTTCACAATCTTAGTTTTGATTTTAAAAACTAAATAAATTTGTGTGTGTGCGCTTATGATTTTGTGTTTGCGTGTGTGTATGAGTGGCAATGTGAATGTGTGATAACGGTAAGAGAAAGACAATCATATTGTGAACATGTGTATCTATTAATGTAATCATCAGTATCAAATTAACTTTTTTAACCTATATCTAACTTAACTGTTATGTCCGCAAGTGCAATTGAACTCTCAAACTTACAATAAAGTTTAGAGTAGTGTCTAAATGGCTCTTTAACACGACACGTAACACAAAAAGAAAGATTAAACACAGTAACTGACTTAACAATTCTTAATTTAATACAATGAGACAGACAAGTTACCACACGATACCTGTGGTAAGAAATAATTAGTATGACTAATCAATGTAACAGTATCGAATAATAACGTAAGTTAATAATTGTAAAAAGATAATCACTGACAATGGTAGCCGATAGTGTTTTGCGTTTCCAGTAGATAGCTAACATTAACAGTTAACAACAGCAAATAGTGGTTGGCCTATAGCTTGGTACTCTCTCAGGTGATGAGGACAATTCTGTTCTCTTCTATCCAGTTCCCGTCCTCCTTTAGTCACTCTCAACCTCTTCTTATCTTAGATATACAGACGCTCCTTCTATGCAGAAGATAATTGCATCCACAGACCATGAGAGATGATCTGTTGGCAAGTGATGCAGCGGTCACAGGCCACGGCTATAAGGGTTCCACGCATTACCCCAGCCGCCTAACTATTGTCTAGTTAGGTACCCATTCAGAGCTGGGTGACTCGGGCACTCCCCAGGCCCCGGGAACAAATCCTCGCCTTCACGTGGATTTGAACTCGTGACCATCGGTACGCCAGTCGAGCGCGCTACCACTCGACCACCTCTATTTATATATAATTCTCAATCGAACGTTCTAATTCTAGAACAACAAACTTTCAATTGGGACTGCGATAAAACTTTCAAATACAATACAGAATAGACAAGCGAATTGTTTGATCAAAAGAACAAATTTAAAGCTTTAATGGACCTATGCAAAATAGACAAAAGTTTCGGCAGTACAAATAAACATGGGTGTTCATAATATCGTGTTGCAAAGTAATACCCATGCTGTACCATGCACAAATAGTTAGGTAAATAGTAAATATAAAAACAGAATAACTAAAAAAAAAAAAGAATGGGCACAAGATTTTGAAAATAAAACATCACACATATAATGAGATTCAGTTAAACCCCTAAGATCACAAATGTACGTATGGTACTTGTGCCCATCTTTTCGTTGCTCTCGATTTTTAAAAATCTCTACTTAATTATTTTTTCCTTGGTATAGTTGTTAATATATAATGTAAATTTCATTGAAAACTTGTATTTGTTTGGTTATACCACTGAAAGTATTTGCCGAAACTTTTAAAAATTACAGTTGAAACCGGTTATGTCGCCGGCCTATGTGTTTGCCAAAAAGCGTCGAGGTAACCGATGATCAAGATTAACAAATACCAATATGGCGGACAAATATTAGCATGTGCTTGAAATTTCTTTATGTACATGATGTGCGTTAATATATGAGAATATATATGCACGTAATCCCACACAGTAAATGGAAAAGACGTAAACATAAAGGTTAGCCTAAAAGGACGTGACGTAACAAAACAGCGATTTTGTCGCTTTTTTGTTACGTCCTGTTAGGCTAACCTTTACCCTGTTTACGTCTTTTCCATTTACTTTTTGTATAAGCCTGATTGCAGTCTCAACCCACATTTTGCTTAATCCCACACTAAGTGACTTGAACTTACTAAAGACATTTCAATATTTAAACTATTTTTTTTTCATTTGTTCCTTTTTACTTTGTATTGTAATCGAAGGCTTTTAGTCAAAAGTCATTCTTTTATTATCCTTTTAATTTCAAGTCTCAATATAACTACATCCTCATGTTTTCTCCACTAATCTCCACTCAGCTTTATCGAGATCATTCATAAAGATCTCTTAAAATTATTTTATTGAGTTGATGAACTCAAATATTATACAAACCATGCATGTGTATGGATGAGTGAAGCTTATGATCTTGCCAAAGATGAGACTCAGTAGCGAATGTGTCGTTGGATGATTTTGTTTTCTTTTGAACGACTCCAAAAAATTATTTAAAAAAAATTATTCCTCCTTTTTCATAATGATTGCATATGATGCAAGCTGATATGGAAGACATAAATATGACTAGGACAACGATAACACACCAAATGTAAGATTCTAAACTTGCTTACGTCTTTAACAAGAACTAATGTGAAGTAAAGTGATAAGTCAATGTATCCTGAACTAATGACCCACGCCCGTTTGGAAGCTTTGTTTTGTTGTCTTTTTCTCATCCAGTGTGAATGTTAACGCTACTAAACACCAATTTATTATATTCGTACCCAGAGACGTCATCGAAATTAATCCTGTACAGTGCACACCAATGCTTCTCAAAGTTGTAGTCCGCGGACCGGTGCAGGTCACCAAAAGTTATCAAAATATGAAAGTATAAAGTATAATTATTAATTATAATCCTTTATTTGAAGCCATTAATGACAGGCCAATAGAATATGTCATTGTTCGGCAATGACTGCATAAATGAAGAAAATAAAATAAATTACATTTCGCTACCACGTCAGTGTGGGAAAATAGTTCACCTGAAAAATGAACAATTTCTGCCGGTCCGTCATACTAAAAAGTTTGAGAATCAATGCTTAACACCATCAACACAAACTAGAAATACGACATGAAACTGTGTTTTTAATGATAGCAATGATAATATGAACACGCATATAAAAAAATAACCACCTACTATATAGACGGATAGATGGATAGATGGATAGTCAGAGATCAATACCATGACGATTACTAGCTACGAAAGCCACGAGAATATTCGATCCGCCAAGCAATGTTGTACCCCACTCCCCACCCCAAAACCCCGACACCTCCATGGCGACTGTATAATAAATCCGATTGTTTCTGTCGACGGCGGCGACGTCTTCTTACTCCGCGACGACGCAGGCGTCAATGAAGTCACTGAGGTCACGAGGCCACCCACAGATCTTCGCCCGTGTCGACTCCGGTGGCGAACGGTGCGCACAATAGCGCACCCGAAAGATATATTGCTGCGTAAGGGGGGCCGGGCGGTTGTCGTAGGGCTTGAAAGCGCGGCCCTCGAATAAAGGTAAGGACGCCTATTGTTGATGATTGTGGGGCTCTCGTGGGGACGACTGTGCACCTCGAGGGTCGACTACTTGGGACGAATGATCCTTATTGTAAGTCACCCCCCACCCAGCTCTTATTCTCGATTGTATGGGGGTGGGGGTTAGTGGCATTAGTACTGATTTATCGCAACAAGTGGCGGTTCGGAATTTCCACCCCAAAAAACTGACGGAAGATCATGTCAGGTTTTTTCCCCGTTTCTTCTTCCCCTGCTACGTCCACTGTCGCCTGTTGCTTTCTTAAAGGTGATTCAAATGAAGGGGTCACAGAATTATGGGTGTTAGTCTCTGGTGGGGATTTTAGGTGGGTCATTCTGTTGTGGGAATGTTTTGGAGGTGCGCAGTCAGTTGATGGGGTAGGGGGAAAGAGAGGAGGGAGAGACAAAAAAAAATGCAAATGGCTGCAGTGAGTAAAACGGTTGAGGAGAGTTGATAGATGTTACCATCTGTTTTTCCGGGCGTTCTTCTTGTGTTTCCGTTAGAGTTGGAAATGGTAACTGCTGGGAAAATGGTTTTTTATCGTTATTATTGTTTGTTTACATAGTTTAATAAATTCTTTATGTTACAGGGACACAGCCCGAGCTGGAGACGACTGATTGTGGGAAGATCCAAGTGTCCGCCCATGGTTTATTATTTATTGTTATTGTTTTAGGACGGGAAATGGCTTAAATCATGCTTTAGGTATTCCTGGATCCATACATAATGGTTTCTAATTCTATATATTATATAGTCACAAATATAAATATATATATTCGCCTGCCTTTTCATAGAAATATCGTCAATTTAAATATTTTAGACGTTGAACCTGCTAGCTGCTGAATATTAAGATGTTAAGCTGTCACTTGATGTGCACGTATCTTTGAACTCTTCAAGTTTTTTAAAGTGCAGTAGACGACTTGTTTCAATGTCACTGAAGAAGAGTTCTAGCTTGTTTCCAAATGTAAACACCGCTTGTTGCAGGGAAAATATTGTATTTTAAGCACCTTATATTTTCTCATTTAGGTATAGTTAGATTATTTTTTTACATGTACTAAATATGTACACCAGAGACGACTAAAGAAAAAAAAATATAATCAAATATTTGTCTGCGACCCAGATGTAGCCATCAAAAGAGCCACATCTGGCTCGCGAGCCATGGTTTCCCGATCCCTGGTGTAAGGGACCACGTTCCCCCTAAGGTTCGCTGGTTCGTACAGCATTAACTTTTTAGAAGATTGCAATATTTTACAAAAGGTGCTGCGCGGTAATTCTAAAAAGCTGCGTGGTCAGATAACTCCCTGACCGAGCAGCCCCACAGCTAAAGGAAACATTGGTTAGAGAAGGAAATGACTGTAACGTTTTTATTGAAGCTTAGGGCGACATTATAAGCCCACTGCGGAACGGTATTTTTTGTGGTTGTTTTGTAGGGGTGGGTGGGGGAGAGTGGAAGTGGAGTGGGGGCACTAGCTACAATAGAATATACCCCTGTACCAAAGGATGCTAATAATATGCCCCACTCCCGGTACCTTGGCATTCTAAAATATCACTCTGGTCCTGGAATATCAACGTATCCATAGAATGGCTCCCATTGAGGCCATTGTTGATATTCTCCACAAATACATAGAATATCACTATTACCTTTTGTCTTTTTCTAGTTCTTGAATATCTACATGTGCCTATTTAAAATGTCTTCTTAATACTCCTGTTTAAAAGCGAATACTTTGGTTTGTGTTACTCAACAG
The DNA here is from genome assembly GCA_002072015.1 of Radix auricularia. Taxonomy (NCBI): domain Eukaryota; kingdom Metazoa; phylum Mollusca; class Gastropoda; family Lymnaeidae; genus Radix; species Radix auricularia. The sequence goes on along the minus strand of MUZC01004719.1, from coordinate 167,792 downwards.
CTTGTGGCCAACAATCCGATAAACCGTCTCCAGGTGTACACACTCTGTTACATTCAAATAAGCTATCGATAGTTATTATGATACGGATTAGCCAAAATCAATTGTTTAGAATTTTTTAGCAACTCCTTAAGTGTTTGCTGATCAGCTCATTGCAACGGCTCCATAGCTCAGTTGGTTAGAGCGTCTGCCTAGTAAGCAGAAGGTCGAGGGTTCGACTCCCACTGGAGCCTTGAGTAGAATTATTCTATATTTTTGGATTTCACTAGGGCTGCGGAAATTATCGATTAATTTCTCGATTAATCGGTAAGAAATTTTATCGATCAAATTATTTTAATCGATAAAATAGCGATTAAAATTATATAGAAAATCTTGTCAATGACTTTACCGATTTATCAATAAATAATGAATTATTAATAATTAAAAACAGTTCCTTTTTACGTACAAACTTCTCCATTTGAAAAAAAAAGATTTTGAAAGTGTAAACTTTAAAATAAGATATTTTATAAAGCAAATGATATCAACAATTAAACATTGTTTTTACTCAATTAACAATGACAAAATTTAAATTCATTGACATTATATTGAACTAGTTATATAAAAAAAATGTGAATTGCCTGTCTTTGTTAATGTTTAATGAAGTCATAAATCTTATTTTTAGCTTTAATCAAAATTATCGCTTAATTATTCGGTAATTTTTCTAAAGTTAACGATTAATTTTAAATTAATCGATAACAGCCCTAGTTTTCACATATAAGATTATTAAACAACTAAATTGTGCCGGGGTGCCGTGGCGCCTGCGGCGCCCACTTTTTTTAGAGCGCCTACGGCGCCAACCTTTTTCAAAAGCTCAACTAACTTGTTCTTTTTTGATAAATACGAAATATTAAACTTTCTGAAATGTACGCAAAGTATTTAATAATATGGGTTGTATTTTGCGCACCGATGCACACCAAACAATGACGTCATCATATTAAATATTTTTACAGCGCTAATCACCACACGATTATTCAACTAACTGCTGTAGACTGTTGTACATCGTTCCTCAGCGTTCCACATCCAGTGAGTGAGTGACCTGGGCTTTTATATTATTTATATTAGGGCCTCTAAATCTCATTAATAAACGCATAACCCCAGCAACAAGCACTCATGTATTCTGTAGTTGCTATACAGTCTGGTTAGTGGTGTAACATGTAAGCTGGTTGCGAGAATGAAAAGATCACTATGACTTTATGATAACAAGATAAAAGAAGGCACAAGGATACTATGCTCATTCGGTTGCACGCAGCAGGAAATATTTAATCATGAATTCACTTCGTAAAACTAAAAAAAAAGAAAAAAAAAATTAAATTAAATGAAAATAATAATACATTACAGAATGTTAACAAAACAGAATTAATTTTTTTTAACACTGTTTCCCAACTAAAGACATACTGTAAGCATTTCTATTACGGTAAAAGGTCCAATGATAGTCGCTTCACAGGTTAATTTGTTAGAATAAACAATTTCAATGAATAAATAAATAAGCATGATGTTGTTTGTACTGGGTAAAATTTCTTACTTTCATTTTAGTTAAAAGTGTTATCGTAATATTTTATTAGACAGAAATAGTAAAAGTACATGTATTAAACATTGTTACTATATAAGTAAGCTTAAACGCAAGATTCACAAACAAAATGTGTGATTTTTTTTTTAAAGTCAGCTTAATTAATGCCAGAAATGACTTCATTTACATTTTTAAAAAATTTTTAAATATTTTTTTAAAGTCTAAAAATTAAATTGATCACATGGGTTCTTAAAATGATTCCATAAGTTTTATCATTTACCTGCCCTCGTTTATTTAAATGTGAATTTAATGGCGTCGCTAAGCTAACATGAACCTACTGAAGTAACAAGTCCACTACAAGTAGTAGTAATAAGTAGCAGACCGTCGATGAACGAACATTATAGGATGCATCTTGTTATATCACTGCTCCTTCTAATATAATGAAATAACTTGGCGACACAAAGGCCTAAGGGAGTCAATTTGCGACACAATGTGACATGACATCATTTGATATAACTCTTGTTATTCCTGTTTAAAAGAATACGTGACTTATTTTCAGCACACAAAATATTGCACGTTGGAGCGTCAGAATTTATGGATTATTACTACATAGCGTTTTTAAAAACTGAACCCACATTCTGTCAATATCCCCGACCCCACCTCATCTCTGGAAACCTGTACGCGATGAGCTATCAAATTCTCCACAATCGAATATTCACTCCAACAACATTTTTGTGTAAGTGCATACTCACAATAAGGATGGTCCTTACATACAATTCAAAAGTGCGTGCTTACAATAAAGATAGTCCCTAAATACATACATTGCGTAAGTAAATAAGGATTGTCCAAATATACACGCAAAATGTAAAACTAACATTATTCTTGTATGACGTCAATTTCAACTGAACCCTAAACATCTTATCAACTGCCCCCTCCCCTTCCCACCCATGTTGTGTTGACCTGGGCGCCATTTGTTTCTGTTTGTCTGACTCGCTTGAGTAGTTTACCTTCTTGACAATCACGCGCGTCTTCAGCGGGGAAAGGGGTGGGTGGGGGCGTGTCTTGAGTATCGTGATTTGATCTCATCATCTTGATGGCGTATTACGTCATCAACGAAACAAGTCGGTGCCGGTTGAGTTGAAGATGTTTGACAATTTGCCTTCCCCCCTTGCCGCCTTGTTATTCAAAGACATTTTCAGAATTCCTCGCTTAACAAATAATGACTTTAAAACTTTAAAGTAAAAAGAAGAAAAAAGAGAGAGAGAAAGAAAAAGAAACACGGAGGTATAAAAATGATAAAAGAACACGTTTTCAAAAAGCAAAAAAATTTACAAAGTTTGCACGGTAAAAATTTGTTATTATAGATTTACTTGTAATTAACAGCAAACATCAATTAAAAACACAGTTTCGATTGCGTAAATTAAAAAAAAACAACCTATGAGTTAGTTATACATTTAATTTTATTGCGCCCCTGAATGTTTAAACAAAACTCCTCTTAACACCCGTTAATGACTTTTAAACTTACAGCTTCGAGAACAAGGGAAAGAAAAAAAATGTCTTTTCATTAGTGTAGATATTTTCTCCGCGTTGTACAGACTTGCACGCGTCAAAATATTTTTTCTCCTCTCACACTTCCCTTGACCGTCTTGAACAAGTGGCCTAAGTGACCAAAAAAGTGTGTTGCGGAGGGGGCGGAAGAGAAAATGTCGCCCCTACTCCTAATGATCCCCGGCAGGCTCTCGTGGGGGACGTGCTCGCCCCGGGCGGACATCCTTGACAGGTCGAGGGGTTATCGAGAGGAAAACAGGGGGTGAAGGACTCCGAATGGTCGCTGGGCGCCACAAAAGACATCTGCTGGACGGGGGGCGGAGAGGATATCTTTGGCCCCCGATGTCTTTTCGGGAAGGACTTTCTCCCTTTCATTGCGAACGGCCCGAGCTGTGGACCGTCCCGAGCTGTGAATGTGATAACCGAGTTACTAGCGTAAGTAAACATTTCCAAAGATTTGCTGGACAGCCCCGGCCAGATCTTTGTCGGAGTCTTGGCTCGGGGGCAAGGGTCCGTGTGTTCATTGGGCACCCGGGCGATTCATGTTTGGAGAAGCTAGCAGAAGGGGTTGGGGTGGGGGTTAAGGGCGATTGAGAAAAAAATAAAGTGGCGATAAAGTTTTGAGAGCGTTTAAAATTAACTTAAATTCAATGCTGTGTTAATAATTTTTTGGGAAATAATAAAGTGATGGGAAAATTTGAGTGAAACAATGATATAAGAATTATGCAATAAAATCGTTGACAGAACGAGCGCCATGAAAAAATAGACCTTTTGTAGTGTACAATCAAATAGACCTTTTGTAGTGTACAATCAAATAGACCTTTTGTAGTGTGTACAATCAAATAGACCTTTTGTAGTGTACAATCAAATAGACCTTTTGTAGTGTACAATCAAATAGACCTTTTGTAGTGTACAATCAGAGATTAAAAATGTTTGAAAACTTTTCAAATTCTATATTTTTGGCTGAAACATTGGATTGTAAAAGAAATGTGTTTGAGCATCAGTTCAGTAGCGTCACTTCAGTTCGTGTCACTTAGGGCGGTAGCTCATAGTGTCACCCTCCCCCCCCCCACGACTCCATTGACAGTATCCAAGTCTGCCAGTGATAAATAATGGGAACATTAAATATGCTACGGTTTGGTGTCACCCCTTGTGATATTGGCCCCCGGTGGGTCCGCACCACCGTAGTCCCCTAGTGACGCCTCTGCATCGGCTGTCTTACCGATATGTTTCGTTTGGGTTTTTTAAATTTTTTTATTTCTCTTCAGAACGCAGTCTAATCACTGATCCTCTTAAATACTGTTGATGAGACCAACTAAATGGGTGACTGACTTTTGGCGATCGCAGAAGTAAACTGCGTTTCATTTATGACGTCAGATTATCTTGAGGTTGTATCCGGCACATGAGTCACTGAAAGAAAACACAAGCTCGAGCGTCTTTTAGTACGAGAAATAATCCATTACTATTTATTTATTTGATCATTTAGGAATTTTAATTTGAAAACATCATTATTAATCACAAACAAACAGTCCTTTTCATATTTAATATAAATGGGATGAAAACTGAGCATTGTCAAGATAATAAAAAGGGTACATAATAAGTCTCCATCTCATTTTTCTAACATGGACTGGTTTCCTTTGCTAGTTGGGTATCACTCCCAACTAAATCGTAACGATTCCGTCGCAGTCAATAGTAGTGTGGAATAAAAAAAATACAATAACACATGAGACTTATGATTTGGATATCTTCATATAATGGCTCTATAGCTCAGTTGGTTAGAACATCTGCCTAGTAAGGGGAAGGTCGAGGATTCGACTCCCCCTGGAGCCTTAATGCGGTAAGAGCTCAGACTCAATGTTTTACAAAATCTTGACATCATTTTAACAAGAAAGTACACGGCACAAGGCACAGTGAGAATATTCAGCTAAAAGTTTTAAAACACTCAACGTAGTGAAAGTCGACTGATTATTTATTTAGACAGATGATATTTTAGACAAGATTGCGATATTTGAAAATATTATCTTCGTATTAATTTTTATTTAGAAATAATTATAAGCCAAATAATAAACAAAATGTTAACATTTAATGGGACAAGAATATATCTTGTTTATAAACCCTCAAAGATTATGTTTGAAACATACATAAGTCTTTAAAAAACATGTAATTGATCTAATAATACTGTTTCAACCACCATTAGAAGGTAATAAAATTTAAGACATTCAAAGATCATGGCATCGATGTGTACGATGACGATCAAACGGACGCTTTGTGCATCACTCGAAAGATCATGTAATGGATGTTTGAAAAGCCCTTGAGCCGCCTGAACAAGATCTTGATCTTTCAATATTTATCTTAGCATGTACACACCAATAAGAGTGATGAGACCAACATTAAGTCAACACTAATGTTAGCTCAACATCGCGGCCAAAGATTCGTCATCTCAACTGCAGCGTCTAGCAGCACATGAACAGTAGGCGGCTGGCACCATATGTCGTCCCCGTCATGACAAACAATACAACCTTGACCTTGCCTCCGTCTCCTCCCTTTATTCATCTACCTGCGATCATCTTCCCTTTCCCCCCAACACTTTTCTCTACCTCACTCCTCAATGTCTCCGCTCCATGTCCATATACTATCTTGCAGTTCGTCAACGCCATTTTTACAGCCTTTCTCGTAGCGATCATCCTCTCTAGTGCACACCAGTCCCGAGTGTTTCTTACACACAGTTCTATACTCGCTACCTCTCCTCTTCATACTCAATCTGCCTATACTCCACCTGACACCTCAATTTATTCATCATCCATTTCTTAAACCATCGATTTCATTTTTTATCATCAATTCATCTCCCCCAAACAATCTCCAATCGCCCTTTCTACTCTTTAACCTCTCTCGTTCTCCCCCTAACTTCAAATATGTCAGTAGATACATTTCCTTCAAAAGCAGTGGCGTAGCGAGGGGGGGCAGGGGGGCGAATGCCCCCGGGCGCCACGTTAGGGGGGCGCCAAAATGAGTATTAAAACTCATTATTTAATTTCATTTTAATGTAAACTAATGTATTCCAAATACGTTTGCAAGATTGAATATTGGAGCTCCGAACATATCTTTATTACAAAACAGTTGTTAAACATGATTTAGGCGCCCCCATTGAGCGTTAAGGGGCGCCATTCTACTCATAAATAAATGACAAATCCTAATGTAGGATTGCTGATGTGTTGTTTTTTTTTTAATTTAAACAACTGTGAGTTGATGGTAGTGAGCAGTAAGAGACCAATACGATTCTTTTAATAGAGCTACCAGAGACGACACTAAAAGCAACCAAAATTACCAAGACAAGAAAAAGGAGTGGCTTAAAGCAGTGGTTCTCACTCTGTGGTCCACGGACCACTAGTGGTCCGCGAAGATTTGCCAGGTGGTCCGTGAGAGAAGCATGAAATTTACGCACTGTAGGATTAATCGAGATAGACTAGCAAGTAAAAGAATTAACGCAGANTAAATTCTCGTCTCTTTGATTTCTTATGCTCGAATATGAATCTTGAACGTTAACAGTTACTAATGTATACTGAAGTTCGCTGGTTATCTGACTGTTTTAATTACGCGATGACGTAAGAGATTTTCATGTAGAAATAACTCAAAGCTTGTTGATAGTTTGAACCATGGTTAATGGGTTGCTGTTCTGGCTTACTTGGCTGAAATTTTTGAAAAGCTCAATAAACTTAATTCCACTCGGCAAGGAAAGCAGATACATTATATGACTCTCAGTGACAGAATGTCCGCGTTTTTTCGAAAAAGCTTGATCTTTGAAAAAAAAAATTATTTCAAGGTAACTTTGAGATGTTTGATAAATTGTACGAAATCACCGAAAAACCAGAAAATGCAGAAATAATTTTTAGTAGTGGCCCGTAGTTAAGGCACATATTTTTCAAGTGGTCCTGGAATCTCAAAAGGTTGAAAACCACTGGCTAACAGAATGGTTAATACGCGTCCCTTTGCTGCATGTTGTGACTCTTTAAAAAGATAAATCTTACTTCCCCAATTCTCATGTGGAGGGAGTAAAGTGGGAGAGGGGAGGGAAGATCTCTCCTCTCACGGGCTTGTATCGGAGTGTCAAAGCAAGTTGGATTCCTTTCATATGAAACATCAGGCACCGCCTTTCTTTCCTGTCCATCGTCGATAAAACTTGTTGCTCAGTAGGATCTAGGTTTAGTATCTTATTTATCACCGGAAATCCAAAATGAATGTATCCACCTACTTACATCGACTGTAAGGAATCAGCTGTTGAGTGAAATCAGAAAACACAAGTACTACGGTATCTTACTTTACTCCAATCGATCTAGGACATCGGAAAAACTTTCTCAAGTCATCATATTTGTGGAAGTGAATTTACAAACTAAAAAGTAACTATCAAAGAATCATTTTCAGATTTTGCAAAGATACATTCCAAAGACGCAAAAAGCCTTGAAATAGTTATCGTAGAGAAACTGGAATCTAATAGCATACTACTATCCGACGGTCGGTCACGATGTTATGACAATGCTTCTGTAATGACCGGGAATGTTTCCGGCCTTCAACAGCGAAAATGTGCTAGAAATTACAAAGCATTGTTCATCAACTGTGGCAACCACAGCTTAAAATTTAGCAAGAGTACACTTAACTAAACATGATCCAGTTGTTATCACGTTTTTGGAACAGTTAAAAGTATAGATTTATGTTTTCTCCCTTTCAACAACTCGTTGGGAAAAAATTAAAAAAAGATTTGTGCCAATCACAATGAAGAGGGAGTCTGAAACACGTAGGATTGCACGATCAGAAGCTGTTATAGCAATTTATGAAGGACTAGATGACATGGCAGGGCTGTTGGAAAAATTATCAGAACATACAAATATGACGCCTGACACCAGAAGTGATGCAGAAGCTTTGCTGGTAGGTATATAAAACTTTAACTTCCTAGATTTTAAACATTTCTGGAACATCATACTTGATAAAATTGATAGTGTCCAGAAACGGTTCCAGAATCCTACTGTGAGTTTCAAGGAAGCTTAATCTGATCTTGAATCGCTTGAGCAAGAAATTGTCAACATTCATGTTAGTTTGAGCCATGTTGCGGTAGACAATGGGAAAGAAGATGCACGACTTGGAGAATCGAGTTTGACAGAAGATTAGACGACATCGGAGGATGCCTTCGAGAATTAAAAAGAGATGCAGAACTTTCTCCATAAGAAGAAATTGCACCTGCTATGAACAGCGAAATTGATAAACCCCAACAGGAGATATCAATACGGATTTTACGTCTTAAACAACCTAAACATCAAATTTGGATTTTTACTAGACGTCAAATCACTTCTTGCTGAAACAAAAGTCGATACGCTTCGTTATAATTGCTTAGATTTTGCTAATTTCTACGAATTGTGTACAGAAATCAAAGACTAAAAAATGATGCTCAGTACCCGGACTGAAGTTCTACCGGAAACTACTTTGGATCTTCTCGATTTTATTGTTTCATATGGATATGACGTATTTCCGAATCTGCGCATTTCACTTCAAATACTTCTAAAAATTGCTGTTTCAACTAAAAGCTGTGAGCGGTCCTTCAGCAAAGTAAACCTTATTTTGTCTTAATTACGTGCTTCAATGGATCAAGATCGTCTGGATGATCTTGCACTCCTTAGCATCGAAAGAGAACACTTGAGAATATCAATTTTAACAGCGAGATTGACGACATTCAAATCAAGGAAGATCAATTTATTTTAGATTATGTCTATTCGAGTCATGTATAATTAGTAGAGTATTTTTTTTTCAAATAAATTGTTTATAATCGTATAGAGAATTATTAGTCTGTATTGTATTTCATTAAAATATCATTTGCTTCAAAAAATGAACCATATAAACCGTAAAATTTCAAATTTTTCTTGGGGGTTCAGTGAGCCCCCAGAATTTTTCGGTCCGTCAAGGGGCGCAGAATTTGTGTCTTGCCCCCGGGCGCACATGACCCTAGCTACGCCACTGTTCACAAGATCTTATTTATCTCTCTTTTTCTAATGTTCTTACGCAATGGCAAAAATAAGGATTGGCCCACACTCTGCAGTTTTGATTTGAATATGGCCCCAATATGGACTATTGAAAGTATATGTATCTGTATAGAAATTTGGAGAAACGTTAAACTTTCGTTACCATACATTCACCTTCTTTCTTAACCATAAAAGGGATAAAGTTTCAAGATAAATTATGTAGGCCTACACTTCTTTCCGGTTAACCAAAGTAGGAAAAAGATAATTAATTTCTAGCTTCGAATACATCCTTGTATCAATATGGCTTCCAAGTCCTTACTGTAAAACTAATCTTAATCTAAACGTCTGCTTATTTCTGATAAAGGTCTTTTGATTGAAAAGATTATAGTTATGTTGTTGTCCTTTAGGTGTCATCTACCCAGCTTATAACTCTCATAACTTTAATATGAACCCAGTCTTAGTTCTGCCAGTATTTCTCTTCAAATATATTTACCCTTGTGGATTAATCCTCCATGTTTTATAGACTTCCCTTTTACACAAGACACAGCCTGGTCGTCCACTTAACTCTTCATGAGAAAATGTTCCCCTAATTGGCCGAACAATGCCAATATTGACCCTTTTCATCTCTGAAAGAATCGTCCATTAGGCAGAGTTCTCTAGGCATCCATTACCCGGGATCAGGCCCTGGATCTCTCAAGGACACTACATCCGTATCAACCTCGTCGATCTACAAACACCCCCGTTATCAGGAGTCTTTGAACGGCGTCCCGGCGTCACTTCTTAACCCCCACCCACCCTGGGGGCTCCTTCCCCCACCCACCCGCTTCTACCAAAAGGAAGGAACCAGAAACCAACGGCCCTTGTCCAAATGACATTTTAAGGAGACGTTGGTTGCTGGGGGTGGGGGGCAGGGGACGAACGACGCCACACCGAATGTTTGCTCTGGTCTCGTGAGACAGGCTCTGCCAGGTAAAACAATACGTCAGTAATCAGTCAGTACCACTGCCGCCGTCTGATCCCACCGACCGATCAATGGGCGCCAAACAACAGAGATGATCTCCTCCCGCGGCGGGAGATCGATTGCGCTCAAACAAGAGGATAACAAAAAATTGGAAGAAGCGATCGGCAGTTCTGACGCCCGTTAATGGCAACCGGTGACCGGAAGTCTGGAGAGTCCCGGAGTCGTTTTAGGTCTCCCTGCGCGCAAGGGATGCCGGTATCTTGTCTCGAGTTTCCTTTATTTTGTGTGTCTCCCATGGATAAATCGGGTATAGGGTTTCCCCGTTGTGACGTAACGGACGTTTATGAATGATTGGATGATAATGAATAAGTTCAAGGTCAGACATCAATCTGCAGTTAAAACACTATCTGAGTCCTGAATATGCGTCACAAATGATTGTTTGTTTGTGACTGAGAGTTGGATCTTGAAATTCGGGAAAATAATCATCTATCATCCATCACATAGTTTGCTTTAGGAATCAGATTGTATTGGCTAATTTGTTTTTAAACAAAAAAAATATTTTAAAAAGTCAAGAACTAAAAGAAAATACTGATTTTTTCTAAGTAATTCTTAGACTTCTAGTAATAGAATATGTTTTTATTTTTAATAACACCCATTCACCAAGGAAAACTTAGAGAAATTTGAACAAATTCGAACAGAGTAGATCGATCCCAGATTCATTACTTGCCCATATTCCCGATTGACAAGAGTTAATAAATCCATTAGTTACATTACTAAACCTTGAAACCCTAGATAATAGAAGAACAAAGTGTTATTAGTAAATAGCTATGTATGAGACATAAAATTTAAAATTAGAAATACAACAATAATCGTACACAACACAAAAACAGACGGAGATAAAAACGTATTTCTTGTTCTATTTTAAATAAAAACATTTTAAAAAATCCCCTTCCCACCGCCCGAAGAAAGGGCTAAAACGGGTTGCCTGAAAAATACAAGAAAAAATCACACAACCAATTTCAAATTCAAACAAAAAAGGCAATAAGTAGGTACCACAAACTGAAATTTCCAAATGGGCACACAGCTTTTTATAATTGTTTTACTATAAAAGAACTAGCAATTCTAAGACTGGGGACACCAAATTTGTTCATATATCTTCATAAATGATAAAGTTATGAACATTTGAATTTCAGTTGTTGTTTTTAGCGCATTTTCGAGATGTCGAAATCGCTATTGCACCCGTTTTGTCCGTCCGTCCGTCCGTCTGTCATCACCCTTGATCACAGCATCCATAAGTCCTAGACCCATGATGTATATATGTTTTTTGTATGTCCGTACCTGCCATTTGTGCATCAACACTCAGTTACTCGATCCGTTTAAAAACCCCGTTCAAACTACCAAAAAATATTTCGAATCGAGAGGTAACACTAGCACAGGGAACGGCCGCCATTGCCGGAAGTCGAATACACACTTCTTCAAGCATTGAAGAGTGTTGCGAAAGAGTGCAAAATAATTAGTTTTTTTTTTTTAGTTGACGTCATTAGAATATGTGTAAAAGTTTAGAGAGTTTTACGTCATCATTTGTGGTGACTTGTAGTTGGATTAAAGAGAGAATAATTTTTTTTAAAAATGTAAAGCAATGACTTTTAAATAAAAAAATGTCAGGTATATTCATTACACAAGAAAATTCATAAAAATATGTCTAAAATCTAAACACAATTACTGATAACTACATAATTCTGATATCTAACATAAGTACTGATACATAATACGAAAATGCGCTAACACGTCCTGAATTCCAATGGGTACCAGGCTTAACATGATTTTTTTTTTCGCAACCCTAAAAAGTGCCATTTTTGAAAAGCTATATCTGAAAATATATATTACTTAAACCCACTTAGTCACTTTCATTTCAACTACATGTACATAGAGAATAAACTCAATTTTTTTCATGGATATAAAATACATCGATCATCAAAATTTATTAACATGAAAATGTCTTTGCATCGTTTATTTAAGAAAATAAAAAATTGAGGAAAAAATCATGAATTTTGTAACTTTTTAAAAATATGCAAAAAATCAGCCATTTAACCCAGAAGACAGATATTGATATCAACATTTAGGTTAGCTAAAGCTCTATTAAATAAAAAAGCATGTGCTTTTATAAACTAAACATCAACAATTTATGTCAGGTTTAAAATGTGCAAGGGTTCTCAAAAAGTGAAAATTTTGTCATTTTCAAAAATTTGTTAAAAAAACATTTGTCCCACAGTTGAAATATTTACATTAAAATAAAGATAAACCATGGCTTTCAACCATGCACAGAGTTAATTAGCCCATTCCATTTATATGTAATATATAATCATGTGGGAAAAGTGCATTGGTTCATATGGACTTAGCATAGCAAAAACACTTGTACTATAAGACTATCACAAAAAAAAAGTAGTTACACATGTTATTGCAACCACAATAACAAGAAAATGTTATTAATATACATAATATATGCGCTGAACATACATCTCACAACAAGTTAATATAACATACCTTTAAATTTCACAAGCACACTATATATTTTAAAAATGCATTAATTTCCAAACATTTAAACATTTTTTTAATGAAACTAAAATATATACACACTATTGGCTTGTAGATGAGTAGTCAACAAAAACCTTGAATATCTACATCACATTTCAAATTCAAATGTGAATACTTTGAAACTAACTTGTTGAGTGTAAATGTTTTCTCTATTTATTCAAAAGGATGTTAGGGTAGGACTAATTGAATCAAAACCCAAAATTTTATCCAATAAATGTGCAAATGATGAAATTGAATTTAAACTGCCTATACCTTTTTCCACTTGATTCCTTGATTCCAAATTGAAAATTTGCCACCTGGTTTCATCAGTGAGAACCAGGCTTCAAGCTGAAAATGACAATTTATTAGAGTTTAATTTTAAATTTACTAGGAGTAGAGAGCAAAATAATTTTTAATTTTTAAAATAAACATATTAATTATAATAAAGTCATTAAAATAATTAATATCATTAGTATTAGTTATAAATTTACCTCATCCAATGACTTAATATGTTCCTCTTTTTAAACATAGAGTAGCAGGAGTAGTTTGTTTTTCATAACAAGATTTGGCAGTGATGGTCTAATTCTACCATATCCTCTAGCCAGAAAAGTCCTCTTTAGAGCACCATTATCTAACATAATTGAACACATATTAATACATGTATTTCACAGTACATAAATCATATATTATAGAAATTATTCTAACTTATTGTTAAAATTCTTATATCTCTTCATAAGTGATTTATATCTGAAATAACAACGTCACTAACATTTTGACTTTTCTTTAATCATTGTTTACATTGGCAACCAAAGTTATGATCACGTGACCTTTAATATAAATGACAATTTAGGACTAATAATATCATTTTATTACTATGAAATATATTAATTATTACTGATAAACGTATTATATTTCAGGGGAAATACATCCGTTTTATATCAACGGTCAGAAAAAAAAAAAGATTTCATTTCAAATTAGGAGTTGTGGTTTACTTTAGTAACGAACATTCAAAGTGAATGTTACTGTACAATGAATCGTAAAACTATTTAGTAAAACTACTCATTTGCCAATAAATAAATAATTAATAAAAATGTTGAACTATAGATATGTTTTATTTTAATAATATGACTTACCAACTAAGCCTTTGAGATCGACTAATGTCAATTTGTTTGTCCCTGCCTGAGCGCTAGCATCAAGGGACTCAGCCATTTCCTTGCACTGGCGAAACGTTCTTCGAAACGTAAATATATGGGGTTTTTTGTTCGTTTTGCCGAAATCCGGGATATTAATAAATGAAAGTTTTTTTTACGTATTTATATTGAAAAATGAACAAGCTTTTCATATATGTTAATCAACTAGTCATTTTATGTTAAAACGTATAATTCAATAGATTTTTAATGGAATTTTTATACTTTTTTACATTTTAAATACTATTTTAAAAGGTAGTGATTATCGCCTCGTCAGGACGACCCAATATGCGGCTGCATACGTGCTCGTCCACTTCCGGTTATTGCTATTCTTGGTAACATTCTTTATAAAATGATGTTTATAAAATTGAAGAGTTACAAGTATTCACTGCGCCTTTCATTGAACCTCCGATTCTATATGTGCATTCAAACAATCTCTCAAATCTATCACTAAACCTAACCCAAAACCCTAAAAACTATCACTAAACCTAACCCAAAACCCTAGAAACTATCACTAAACCTAACCCAAACCCTAAAAACTATCACTAAACCTAACCCAAACCCTCTAAAACTATCACTAAACCTAACCCAAACCCTAAAAACTATCACTAAACCTAACTCAAACCCTAAAAACTATCACTAAACCTAACCCAAACCCTAAAAGCTATCACTAAACCTAACCCTAACCCTAAAGACTATCACTAAACCTAACCCAAACCCTAAAAACTATCACTTAACGTAACCCTAAAGTCTATCCCTAAACCTAACATCAAAACAAACCATTTAAAAAAAATCTTATTCATTATCAATTCATGTAGAATTGTTTTTTAAAATAGGCATCAGTAAGGAATCGAACCCCGGACCTGCGATGTAGCGTACTATCTTACTATCAATACTCAGCCACAAACACCAATGAAATTTTATTATTTACCAAGAATAGCAATAACCGGAAGTGGACGAGCGCGTATGCAGCCGCATATTGGGTCGTCCTGACGAGGCGACAATCACTACCATTTTAAAATGTTTTTATACGAAACTAAAGAGTATTCAATTCTGCATACGATTTTTTACTTGTTAACGCAATTGTATGTATCATGGGCTACGGCAAAGGCGTTTAATGAGAGAGAGTAGAAAACCATCGCTCGGCTGACACTCAAAAATCGTTATGGTGATTGTTTTCCAGCGACAAATTTAATATTTTAAATTAGGTCAACATCAAAGACAATAACATATAATTAAAGGGCTTAAAATAAACGTTTAAATCGTACAATTTTAATTTGCATACCACCTTTTTTATTATAGAAAAAAGTGAGTGAATAGTTGTTAATTTGTAGCTTTATGGCGAAAAAACGCAATTTTCCGTCAGTTTGTGGTACCTACAATAAGCGAACGACGCAATAATCTTATGTAGGCAATGAGCGTCTTTAATATATAAGATGGTTGTATTTAACCCCCCCCCCCCTCAAATCACACACACAAACCAATGAATGAATATCTTTTTGAAAAGTTTACTTAAATAGGTCTTGTCATCTCTAAAAACGGAAAACTTCAGAACTCATTGAGTAATCTTGTATTTTTAGATTACATTTAGCGGAAAAATGTTTTGAAGCACAAGTAGTCTACAGTCAAATCAATAGGCTCTCAAAATTGTTAGCATAGTAAAATTACGAAACTGTTGTTTTTTTCTTGTTCAAGACTAATAAGTTGTCTTAATTCACGAAGATTTAACAAATAGGTGATAAGATACTTCCTTCTAAATATACCTACATTTACATATTAACTCGTATCTTTTATTAATTTTTTATGAAATTCGTCCCTCCAAAAAATATATCTTTATATATCCACAACATTTTTATTAATAGATTCCCACCATATTCTGAAAAAGGCTTATACGTTTCATTTTTTTTTACTGAATGATTTGATTTGAAAAAGAATTTGTGATCATCTATTTATTGTTTGATGTCTCGCCCCAAATATAGTCTACTAGCTCTTGTAACTAGAGCTCTACCGGATTCAAATCTTGAAATTCTAGCTGGAGCCGGATTTGGCCGGATTTATGCAGTGATACCGGCCGGAGCTGGATTTATTTAAAAAATGGTAGGAGGATTCCGGATTTTCTAAAGACGAAATCCGGTACTTCTTTACTTGTAACCACTCAACAGGACTTGGAAAGTCTTCCAGTGTTTCTAGAACGATTTTCTGAGGATGAATTTTTTATTTACCGAAACCGAAGCCAAAACCAGAACATGACACAGTCGTTTGGGGCCATCCATAAAGTACGTCACGCTATTTTTGACGATTTTTAACCTCTCTTTCCCCTGTCACAAACTGTCACACTTTCTTACTCCCCTCCCCCTCTGGAGAGTAATTATTATAATTTTCATAATGCACATGCTCTGGAACTTAATTATTATTCAACACTTCATGGCTGAGTTGCATATGGCTCAGTTTCTCTTGGGGATCGGTCTCAATAGCATGATTTATGACCAGTTTTTAAAGGCTTACAAGAATAAACGTGTGTCCCCTTGATCTGTTAACGCGATTTGAGGGGTGGTTATGAAACAAAAGGTTCTGAATGCTTCTAAGCATTATCATAAGAGTTTTAATTTAAAAAATCACTTACCAAATAATAGCAATGTGTTATATATTATGCTTAATTCAAAATTTTAGACTTTTATGGATGCGGAAATTAACTTCTCGATTAATCGCAAAAATTTTAACGAGTTTATTATTTTTAACGATTAATCGACCCATTACTTACAAATTATTGGAAGTCAAAAAGTAAGTATGGTTTTAACATTTCGCCTACTTTACAAACCAAATGTAATGCGTATTAATTTAATGGCAGTAATGGAGTGTAACTCAGAGACAGAAAATGATGACAGCTCTTCTAATAAATGACTGAGTTTCAAAATCGAGATAAAAGTTCCTGAGTCCATTAACCCTCTACAATGATGGAAAGTTAATGAACACCGATATCCGATAATGTTATTCCTTGCCAAAACAGTTTTGTGCACACCAGTTACCTCAGTTCCGTGTGAATGATTGTTCAGCTCGCCTAGTTATATTATCGATTGAATTAGAGTGGCTAATCACATGAACAAAATGTCAACACACTTGTCTATAATGCGTACTTGGTTAAAAGATGACAAATATAGGAGACATCGGTGTTATTTAGATTTTCAAAGAGATCGCTTAATAACTGTTACTTAAGACATCATATTTTTTAATATGTGGCTTTAATAGAAATTAACGATTAATTAATCGTTAATTTTTCTAAAGTTAACGATTAAATTTAAATTAATCATTAGCAGCTCAAATATTTTTCTATTAAAATTTTAATTCATATAAA
The DNA here is from genome assembly GCA_002072015.1 of Radix auricularia. Lineage (NCBI taxonomy): Eukaryota > Metazoa > Mollusca > Gastropoda > Lymnaeidae > Radix > Radix auricularia. The sequence continues at coordinate 150,622 of MUZC01004719.1, read as the reverse complement.
TGAAACGTATTGAAACTAATTTGTTTAGGAAGAATAAAACTGTGTTATGTACTATTATATTACAACAGATGAGCAATAACGTAGATCGAATAGATGGCTATATATATTGTGGTAGTCTTTCTTCTACAGGGCTAACTCTCCAACATGCTGGCCCCGATCTGATCGTCCAAAAAAAACTCGCTTTACTTTTAAGAAGAAAAAGATTTTCCATCAATCTTTCTGTGTTGTCACTCTTCCACAATGATTTTGGAAATGTTTTCCATAACTTTTGTGCAGCTGATTTGAAATAGCTCAAGCTAATGGACTACATTCCGTGTCCATACGCCTCGCTAACTTTTAGAAGGTACCAAGGTAAGGAGCCCATTTAGAAATACTTGCTTTGAAGTCTTTAAAAAAAAAAAAAAAAAGTTCTTTGCCGTTCATGTGATCCATTCCCTCAGTCCAAACCAACTGCAGCTGAAAAAGAATGAAACCCGCAATTAAAAATGACATTTGGACGAAACCAAAACTAAACCTAAAAAATGATAATTTTCTAGTTAGAACTTTGGTCGTAACAATTAATACGTAATTTAACTTAAATTTATATTTTAAAACTTATTATAAATACAATTTCCGAGAACACACGAATAAACAAAATCACACTTACATAATAAATGACAGTGTGACACAACTAAATCGTACTGTTCAATAATCCAAGATTTCAGACTATTTTACCACCAGAAACTGTTCAAAGAGAGATAATCATGCAATCGAAAACTAACACTATTTTCAGTGTGGCTTTAATTCCCGTGATAGCATTTTTTTAATAGAAACTTGAATTTTTTTAAAAGGTTGGATAGTGTTGATTTAAAATTAAAAAAAAACAAAAACATTATGGTTAAAAATATTTTCAACATATAAAAATATAAATTCACGTAGATCTCTTTAAAGAAACATAATAAACCCACTTCACAAAAAGAAGTAATAATAATAAATACATAAATTTACATATTGTGGAAACCTAGAATTTCACTGTGGGAATTTAACATTAAACGAAAAATTCACCCATTAATTATTTTCTACGAACTAGCAAAAAATATTTTAATGATTTTTTAAAGTTTAAATTTCTGTCCTTACTTGAATTAAAGAAAACCGATTTACAGAGAAAACATGAATGCAGAGAACAAATAATTTAATTTAAGCTAAGGGAAAGAACTCAGCATTTAGTCCCCTAAAATAAAATTAATAACTCACTTTATAACCCTTATTTCCATCACTCAAATTTTAAATTGAATTGTTTTAAAAAGTTCTGCGTATTTTTCTTCCCAATTCAGTGCATTTAAACTCGTCTATAAACTATTTTGGTATTTTAAAATATTTTAATGCATTTTAAAATTTTATATTAGCTACAATTTAAATAATAATTTTTACTAAAGAATGCTAACTCTAACTTTCAAGAAGTTTGCAAGTATGTAAATCAAATCTCAGTTTAGATTCGCACATCTATTTTATCAGTTTTTTCATTTGTATGTGTGTATATATATATATATTGTACACCTAGTTTGTTTTGTTATCGCAGTTACATTTAACATCTTGTTGATATAGCGCAACTAGGTATGTATGAGTATTTATTTAGTTAGTTCCGTACAGCTAGACTATATTGTTAGTTGTGCGCATCTAATTTGTTTTGTGTATCTATATAGCTTTGCGCATCTAGTAACTAGATATTTTTGCGCATCTAAAACTTTTTCCATAATCAGTGTTTAGTATACATATAAATTAGCGCAACTTTTTAGATTTGTGTATAGATTTTCGCATCTCGTTAGTTTTGTGTAATTAGATAAGTTTGCGCACCTTTTTAGCTTTGCACTTGTTATTTCTGTACTTGAGACGGTGTCTGGTGACCTATTGATTGTCTTCCAATAAGTAGTGCTTAGAGCCGGTGTCCTGTGGGATGTCGGTTCACTGTCAACTGGTCTGTAAACACAAAAAATGTGAGAACCCTTTCAATTAATAGATGACCAGTCTTTGTTAGTGTTTCTTTCCAAGATATTAGGAAAGTCGTTGTTTCTCTGCCTGTAGGATCGTTGGGCTGGCCCCCTTGACCCACATACCAGATGTCTTAACACGACCGTGTGCATAAAGCCATGCCCCAGGCCGCCAACTATGGATTTCCTATATCGTCGTTACTGGGCCGAGACCAGGTCCATAAAGACCCAGCATCGCTAGTAGAATCAATAACAAAGTTTATACGGTAACAAAAAAGAATTGGTTTACAGCTCAATGGTTCTAAAAACAATGGATTACTGGTGTAAATTTTTTAAAAATTAGTAATCAGCATTAAGTTTCCTAATGAAGATATAACTTCTATCAATAATGGCCCGTCCCACAAAACAAAAAATCAACACAAATTAAATAAAAATCAATAAAAAATTAAATATAATTTTAAACTAAAAGACAACTAAGAATATTTAGCAGTATAATTTTTAATTTATTTTTTATAACCTTTTGAGCATATATATATATATA
>MUZC01004719.1:127842-146530 GCA_002072015.1 Radix auricularia | reverse complement strand
TTTTTTTTAAAAATCTCGCTCATGTGAGGCCGGGGACCCAAAAGATTTTTTTCCTCCTTATAATGGCTTTATAAAAAATTGAAAATAACCAATTTTCCTATTTCCCGTGTAGGTAGAAGCATGAAACTTTGGAAATGTTTTGATTACATGTTTCCTACGATAATTTGAAAAAAAAAGTTAAATTTACTACTCATGGGGGCCGGGGCCCTAAAATCTTTTTTCCATATATGAGCTATATAAAAATTGAAAAGCCCTATTTCTCCTTTTTCCCGTATAGGTAGAAGCATGAAACAGGAAATTTTTTGAGTACACGCTCCCGACGTAAATTTGCTAAAAATGATGTTACAACTCCTTCTCATGGGGGCCAGGGCCCAAATATAGTTTTTCTTATATTAAAACCGACTCATCATCAATTCTCCAAATTTCCGTGTAGGTAGGAGCATGAAACTTTGGGAAAATTGTTAAGTACCCTCTCACAACGAAAGTTGGTGTAAAAGAATTTTGAAATACACACTCATGGAGGCCGGGGCCCAACAATTTTTTTTTCTAATATGAAATATAAAAAATTGAAAATCTATAATTCTTTTATTTTCCGTGTAGGTAGACAAGGACAAATAATTATATGCATTTTAAAAATTTCCACTCATTGGCTGCCGGGGGCCCAAAACCTTCCCCCCCCCCTAAAATGGGCGATATGAAACTGAATCAACGCAAATTCTCCAAGTTTTCGTGTAGGTAGAAGCTTGAAACTTTGGGAAGTTGTTGAGTAACCCCCCCCCATTCCTTCCCGCGATGGTAAGATTATATCACCTCTCACTAGGGTGACGATTGTCGAAATACAGGTTTTTTCCAAAAATGAGGTTTATAAAAAAAAGACGCGTCTTTAAGTCTCCAAGTTCTTGTGTACGTAGGAGCCTGAATGGTTAAAGTTAAACTATTTAGTGTATCCATCTTCATTCAGATCAAACTCAAATGGTGTTTTTAATTGGTTTTACGCGGGTTCGCAACGCTAGCTGAAACCCTAATTACCGCAGCAAAGCGCTGGTAAATTGCTAGTATACTAATAAAAGGGAAAGCCCTCACTGACTGACTGACTGACTGATTCATCACTAATTCTCCAACTTCCCGTGTAGGTAGAAGCATGAAACTTTGGGAAGTTGTTGGGTACTCTTTCACTACGACAATTGGCGAAAAGAATTTTAAAAATTTCACTCTTGTGGGGCCGGGGGCCCAAAAACTTTTATTTTCTGAATCACTAATTCTCCATATTCCGTGTAGGTAGAAGCATGAAACTTTGGGAAGTTGTTGAGTATCCTCTTACATCAAGAATTGGTGAAAAAGAATTTTGAAATTCTCACTCATGGGGGCCGGGGCCCCAAAAATGTTTTTTCACTTATATAAGCTATATACTAATTGAAAATAAAAAATTCTCCAACTTCCCGTGTAGGTAGAAGCATAAAACTTTGAGAGGTTTTTGGGTACACTCCAACTACGAAAATTGGCGTAAAAGAATTTTTAAAATCTCACTAATGTGGGGCCGGGGGCCTAAAAACTATTTTTTACCTACATCACTACTTCTTCAACTTCCCGTGTAGGTAGAAGCATGAAACTTTGGGAAGTTGTTGGGTACCCTCTTACAGAATAAATTGGCGAAAAAGAATTTTGAAATTCACACTCATGGGGGCTGGGGCCCCAAAAATGTTTTTTTCCTAATATAAGATATATAGTAATTGAAAATCAATAATTCTTCTATTTCCCGTGTAGGTAGAAGAATGAAACTTTAGACATTTTTGAGTACATGCTTCCGACGATAATTGACAAAAGAGAAAATTAAATTTCCCACTCATGGGGGCTGGGGCCCCGAAAACCATTTTTTTCATTATATGAGCTATATATAAATTGAAAATCACCTATTCTCCTATTTCCCGAGTAGGTAGACTCATCAATGGTTGGGGAGTTAAAAAATACCATTTCACGATGCTAGCAGGTGAATTATTTTTTAAAAGATCTGTTACTGGGGGGCTGGGGGCCCAAATTTAAAAACTGAAAATCACTAATTCTCCCATTCCTCATGTAGGTAGAAAGCATGAAACTTGAGGAAGTTGTTGAATACAATCTCCCGATGATAATTGGCAAAAGAGAACGTTAAATTCCCACTCATAGAGATACTGGTGCCCAAAAATAATGGGGACCCAAAATAGTTTTTTTTCCCCCTAAATGAGATATTTACAAATTGCAAATCATTAATTCTCCCATTTCCCGCATAGTTAGAAGCAGGAAACTTTGTAAATTTTTTGAGTTCATGCTTCCAACGATAATTTGCAGAAGAGATTGTTAAATTTCCAACTAACTGGGGCCGGGGCCCCCAAAACGTTTTTTCCTTATATGAGCTATAAAAAAAAAATTGAAAATCACTAATTCTCCTATTTCCCATATAGGTAGAAGCATGAAACTTTGGAAATTTTTCGAGTAGAAGCTCCCGACGAAAATATGCAACAACAATGTTAGATTTCCTACTAATTGGTAACCAGGGGCCCAAATATATTTTTTCTTATTTTAAAAACCGACTTATCACTAATTCTTTAATGTTCCGTGTAGGTAGGAACATGGAACTTTGGGTAATTGTTAAGTACCTTATCACGACGAATTTCGGTGTAAAAGAATTTTGAAATATACACTTATGGGGGCCGGGGCCACAAAAACCGTTTGTTTTCTTATATGAGATTTATAAAAATTGAAAATCACTAATTATCCGATTTCTCGCATAGGTAGACTCATGAACCTTTGGGGAATGGATAATTAAACTTTCATGATGGTAGCAGATGAAAAAATATTTCAAATATCTCTTAATGGGGGCGAGGGGGGTGGCAAATTAGTTTTTTTCTAATATAAACTATTTCAAAATTGAACATCAATGATTCTCCATTTCCTCATGTAGGTAGAACCATGAAACTTTGGAAAGATGTTGAGTAAAATCTCCCGATGAAAGTTGGCGAAAGGAAATGGTATATTTCCACTCAATACACACTCATGAGGGCCGGGGCCGAAAAAATATGTTTTTTCTTTATATGTGCTATATAAAAATTGAAAATCACTAATTCTCTTATTTCCCGAATAGGCAAACGCACGAAAATTTGGGGTTTGTTAAATACACTTCCACGATGGTAGCAGGGGAATAGTTATTTAAAATATCCCTTAATGGGGACTGGGGGGCCCAAATGTAGTTTTTTTTCTAATATTAACTATATAAAAAGAAAAAAATCACTAATTCTCCCATTTCCATGTAGGTAGAAGCATACAACTTTTGGTAGTTGTTGGGTACCCTCTCACGGCGAAAAGTGGGGTAATATAATTTTAAAACTCTCATTCATTGGGGCTGTGGCCTCAAAAACGTGTTTTGTTTTTCATATATGTGCTATTTACAAATTGAAAAGCAGTATTTTTCCTATTTCCTAAATAGGTAAACTCATGTACCTTTGGGGGTTTGTTAAATACACTTCCGTGATGGCAGTAGGTGAAATAATATTTAAAATATCTATTGCTGGGCACCGAGGACCCATATATAGTTTTTTATGAAGTCACTCACTCATCACTAATTTTCCAACTTCCCGCAGCAACGCGCGGGGAAATCGCTAGTAAACTAATAAAAGGGAAAGCCCTCACTGACTGACTGACTGACTCACTCACTCACTCATTCATCACTAATTCTCCAACTTCCCGTATAGGTAAAAGCATGAAACTTTGGGAAGTTGTTGGGTACCCTCTCACAACGAAAATTGGCGAAAAAGAATTTTTTAAAATTTCGCTCATATGGGGATGGGGGCCCAAAAACATTTTTTCCCCTATATGGGCTTTATAAAAATTGAAAATGAAAAATTTTCCTATTTCCCGTGTAGGTAGAAGCATGAAACTTTGGAAACAAATTTTAAGTACGTGCTCTCGACAATAATTGGATGAAAAAAAGTTAAATTTCCCTCTCATGGGGGCCGGGGCCCCAAAAAACGTTTTTTTTCTGATATAAGCTATATAAAAATTGAATATCCCGAATTCTCCTATTTCCCGTGTAGGTAATAGCTTGAAACTTTGGAAATATTTTGATTATACGCTCCCGACAAAAACTGGCAAAAAAGAATGTTAAAATTCCCTCTCATGGGGGACCGGGGCGCAAATATAGTTTTTCTTATATTAAAAACCGACGCATCACTAATTCTCCAACTTCCCGTGTAGGTAGGAGCATAAAATTTTGAGAAGTTCTCTCTCACGACGAAAATTGGTGAAAAGAATTTTTAAAATCTCGCTCACGTGGGGCCAGTGGGTCAAAAACATTTTTTTCCTTATATGGGCTCTATAAAAATTGAAAATCACCAATTTTCCAATTTCCCGTGTAGGTAGGAGCATGAAACTTTGGCAAAGTTTTGAGTATACGCTCCCGATGAAAATTGGCAAAAAAAGAATGTTAAAACTCCCTCTCATTGTGAGCCGTGGGCCCAATTATAGTTTTTCTTATATTAAAAACAGACTAATCACTTATTCTCCAATTTTCAGTGTAGGTTGGAGCATCAAATTTTGGGAAGTTGTTGAGTACCCTCTCACGACGAAAGTTGGAGTAAAAGAATTTTGAAATACACACTCATGGGGGCCGGGCCCCGAAACCGTTTTTTCTCTTATATGAGCTATATAAAAATTGAAAATATATATTTCTCTTATTTCTCGAATAGATAAGGGCGTGCAACTTTGGGGGGTTCTTAATTACACTTCCACAATGGTAGCAGGTGAAAACATATTTAAAATATACCTTACTGGGGGCCTGAAGTCCAAATATAGTTTTTAATGCACTCACTCAATCATCACTAATTCTCCAACTTTCCGTGTAGGTAGGAGCATGGAAATATGGGAAGACGTTGAATAACCTCTCACGTCGAAAAGGAAATTTAAAATTCAAAATTATGTGGTGCTGGGGCCCCAAAAACTATTTCTCTTTATCTGTAAAAATTGAAAACCACTTTTTGTCCTTTGTGCCGAGTATGTAGAACTTTAAACTTTGGGAAACTTTGAAAATTTTTCGAGTAAAAGCTCCCGACAAAAATTAGCAAAAAAGAATGTTAGAATTCCCTCTAATTGGTAACCGGGGGCCAAAATATATATATTATATATCTTATATTAAAAACCGACTTATCTCTAATTCTCCAATTTTCCGTGTAGGTAGGAGCATGAAACTTTGGGTAATTGTTAAGTACCCTCTCACGACGAATGTTGGTGTAAAAGAATTATGAAATACACACTCATGGGGGCCAGGGCCCCAAAAACTTTTTTTTTTCCTTATATGGGATTTATAAAAATTGAAAATCACCAATTCTCTTATTTCTCGAGTAGGTAGACTCATGAAACGTTAAGTAATTGATAATAACACTTTCACAATGGAAGCAGGTAAAAAACATTGAAAATATCTCTCACTGGGCTCCGGGGGCCAAATGTATTTTTTTCCTAATACTAGCTATATACAAACAGAACATAAGTAATTCTCCTTTTCCCCATGTAGGTAGAAGCATGAAACTTTGGTAAGTTGTTGAGTATAATCTCCCGATGAAAGTTGGCGTATGAGAATGGTAAATTTTCACTCATAGGGGGCTGGGGGCCCAAATATATATTTTTCTTATTTTAAAAACAGACTCATCACACATTACACAATTCATCGTGTAGGTAAAAACATAAAACTTTTGGAAGTTGTTGGGTATCCTCTCACGACGAAAATGGCTGTAAAATAATTTTTAAATGCGCACTCATGAGGGCCGGGGCCTCCAAAACGTGTTTTTCCTTATATGTGCTATATAAAAATTGAAAATCACTAACTCTCCTATTTCCTGAATAGACTAAAGGCATGAAACTTTGGTATTTTTTTTAAAAAATGGACTTCCACGAATGTAGCAGGTGAATAATTATTTAAAGCATCCCTTACTGTGGGCTTGGGGGCCTAAATGTAGTTTTTTTTCCTAATATTAACTATATAAAAAGTAAAAATCACTAATTCTCCAATTCGCCATGTAGGTAGAAGCATAAAACTTTTGGAAGTTGTTGGGTACCCTGATGTGTTATTAATATAAGTTGCTACTCGTCTGTACACGCCTGCATAAGTGGAGAAGGCCTGATTAGAAATATTAGTTAAAGACAAACAGTTACATCATTACTTTTCCCGTGTATGTGGTTTAACTATTAAAAATCAATAATACAATTTTCTGACGTAGATATATCGAGGTAATCCATGCATATCTCCTCTGTCAAGGAAACATTTTGACTCTTGATCAACTTCATTTACCTTGAGCTGCAAGAGGACAGCGAGAGGAAAAAATGATGCTTCATTAGCCGAAAATAGGAAAGAAGATTGCTACACCTTCGTGCCATTGGTTGCTGCAAATGTTTTTTTATTTAACAAAAGTAGTAGATTGAAACACAATGAAGGAAGCTGACGCAGATTTACGAATTCCTTCATGAAGACCAATCAACACTGAAAAAATAATTCTACGTCTTTTCACATTCCAAGAACTTCATATAGTTGCACAAACTGACATTACTGAAGAAACTCAAATATCCTTCCAACAAGTCTTCTAGGCCCGAGTTGAAAATCAATAAAATAATCAATCAAAACAGATTCAAAGTTTGCCAAGTGTCAAATAAATGTTGTTTTTGTTTTTTTGCCATTTGTTTTTACACGGTTTTAGTTTTAGACAAATAACAAAAAAATGGATCGCATCCGGCCTTTGTTATTTTTCTACACTAAAACCACGTGATAAAGACCCCAAAACCGGATGAGAAAAGCACAGGCTATACATTCTTTTTTAACAAAAAATGTAGTGATGTATTTCAAGTTAGAAATTAAACGCATTTTTATTTCAATTCAAACACAATGATTAATGTTTTTCGAAATCAATAATTTATTTTATTCTCAAGAATCATGTTCCCAGTTGTTGATAACTTGAGGTGATCGTAGAAAACGTTGACATACATAAGATTAACAACACTAAGACATAAGAGTAAAATCACTGGGACACACAAGAAACAACATTGGAATATAAGAGCAATAAGTTTGTAACATAAGAGAAAAAAACCCGGAGCATAAGAGAACAAACCGTGGAGTAAAAGATAAAAAACCGTGGAGCATAAGAGAAAAAACCGTGGAGCATAAGAGAAAAAACCGTGGAGCATAAGAGAAACACCACTGGTACATGATATTTGTATAGTCTACTTTTTATGCCACAAATATTGACGTTATATCTTTAAAATGAAATCCACTGATATGATTTTAAAAATACACTTAAGTGTACAATAGAATTTCTTGAAAGAATTGAAATTCGATGAGCATTGAAAATTTTTATAACATTTTGTAGCATAGCAAATTTAGCCGATATGTTGCTGCCTTAAAAAAAATAATAAAACGATTGAAAAAAAAATGTGTTGCATTCCGGCCAGTTATCAAGTTATGCGGCGTTCACAAGCTACGGCAATGTGGGTTCCATGCATTACATGGCCGCCTTATTTACCCTAGCAGGTGTTAGGTACCCATTTTTGAGCTGGGTAGAGTCAGGGATGCCCCAGGCTCCGGGAGCAAGTCCTTGCCTTTACAGGGATTCGAACCCGTGATCGGTACGCCAGCCATGCGTGCATGCCTCTCGACCACCACGCCCCTATTCAAGTTTTAACCGACAATGGATATTTATTTGGTGAAACAGAAACGTTAATTTTTCTATGCCGATTTTCAATACAATATGAACATCTAAATATGCATTTTGTCAACTTTCATTCACAAAAGATTCCTAAGAGATCCACACCAAACTCACGCAACCTTTACAAAATCTGTTGCATAAATTTTACCCATCATATAGACTCTAGATCTACATAAAAAATAGTAATGAAAAAGGAAATTTAAACAAGGCTGCGGCTATTGGTAGCTGACTACCAATTATTTAAATGTAAAAAATAGGTAACTAAAAGCTCCCATTTATTTGTAATTACATGAATGTTAAATTAGTATTAGTAGTTTTAGTCCCTATATTTGTTTTTCCATTTTAATGTAAAAAGTAGACAACCAGCCCTAACCCTGACTCTAAAACTAAAAGCTCTAATTTAATCGTAATTATAAGAATGTTTAATTGATTTCTTTTAGTTTTAGTCCCAGGTTTATCATATTCTGTACATTCAAACTTACCTCATATATAAAATTTATAGATCATTGAAACAAATTTTATAAGGAAAGAAAAAAATCAATAGGCCCAACCGAAAATTTGAAACCCTGCATTTTCTTCACCATTCAATTCACAAGTCCAACTCTAAATCATGAGAACAAGGAATTTCGATGCAATTTGTGAATGTTAAAAGGTTATATTAGTAGCCATTAAGTATGCTTTAATCCCATTGGATGTTAAAATAGCTAACTACCAAAAGCCGCAGCCGAAGTGTCTTGCTATTTGTACTTAACTGCCATTAGACACACCCTTTAAATATTGGCTGAGTAAGCAATTTAATTTGTTTGTTTGTTTGTTTGTTTGTTAAATCGTGTCTCGAATTAATTTAAAATTATCATAATAAATGTGAAAAGGGCCGTAATTTTAGTTTCCTAAAAAATATATTAGTGCTGTCTATTTGTTTTTTTAATTTGTTCTTTAAAAATTATTATTATTATTAGTATTATTACCATTACAATTACCATTATTATTATTATTATTATTATTATTATTATCACCATTAATTAATACTATTGTTATCATTATAATTATTATCATTATTATTATTACTAAGTTAGTTGTGCTGTACAAATGGTTTCAAAAAGAGAGAAAGAAATTTCCCATTACTTTGAATTTTAATCAAATTTCTTTCTCACTTATGTACTAAATATAAGTGAGAAAAATAGATTCAGGTGTACATGAATGACGCGCTGGGCTAAGTAAATATCAGGTATACATGAATGACACGCTAAGCCACGTAAATATCAGGTGTACATGAATGACACACTGAGCCACTTAAATATCATGTGTACATGAATGACACGCTAAGCCACGTTAATATTAGGTGTATATGAATGACAGGCTGAGCCAAGTAAATAATAGGTGTACATGAATGACACACTCAGCTACGTATATATCAGGTGTACATGAATGACACGCTGATCCACGTAAATATCAGGTGTACATGAATGACACGCTGATCCACGTAAATATAAGGTGTACATGAATGACACGCTAAGCCACGTAAATATCAGGTGTACATGTGTGACGCGCTGGGCTACGTAAATAATAGGTGTACATGAATGACACGCTAAGCCACGTAAATATAAGGTGTACATGAATGACACGCTAAGCCACGTAAATATAAGGTGTACATGAATGACACACTTGGCCACGTAAATATCAGGTGTACATGTGTGACGCGCTGGGCTACGTAAATAATAGGTGTACATGAATGACACAATCGGCTACGTAAATATCAGGTGTACATGAATGACACGCTGGGCTATGTAAATATCAGGTGTACATGAATGACACGCTGGGCTATGTAAATATCAGGTGTACATGAATGACACGTTTAGCCACGTAAATATCAGGTGTACATGAATGACACGCTGGGCTACGTAAATATCAGGTGTACATGAATGACGGGCGGAGCCAAGTAAATAATAGGTGTACATGAATGACACACTGGGCTACGTAATTATCAGGTGTACGTGAATGACACGCTGGGCTACGTAAATATCAGGTGTACATGAATGACACGCTAAGCCACGTAAATATCAGGTGTATATAAATGACACGCTGAATTAAGTTAATCTCAGGTGTACAAACATGACATATTGAACCGCGTTAATCTCAGGTGTTCATGACGCAGCACTGAATCATGCAAAGTTCAGGTGAACACGTTTGACGTGTGAGTGATTCTCTTCTCAATTTTTTTACCACCGCTGACACATCTCGACGTGTGTTTATTGGGACATTCAATCACTGTCCAAACTTGAAGACTATACATTTTTATCAGAGCGACCAGGCCAATCGATCTTAGAAACTGCACAAATAATTTTAAGACATCTCTGATACACGTTGACATTTAAAGTTTGATGAAGTTATAGAAATCACTGTGCATTGTGCACTCAGTAAACTACGCATTTGTATCGTTAGGGTAAAGAGGACCAGCTGTACACAGCTTCATACACTAGACTAGCGGAAATATATTTAAGAATCCTTGATGCGACTAAATGCTGACATTTATTCAAATGTCCCATGTTTAAGCTCTACTATAAATATGAACATTAATTAGCTAAATAAGTGATTATTATTGATTTTATTGATTTTATTGATGCCACCCGGCTTTTAGGTAGATGTCCAAAAAATGCTTTTCTTTAATTCGAGTTTCTCCAGGTACAAATAAAGTCATCGAAACACCGCATAATTTTAGAACCGCTGATTTAAATGAAGGTATCGAAGTTCTACTTTCCATCGCCTATTGAAGGACGAAAATCAATAAACGCCTCTAGAATCGATATCGTGGTAAGGCAGATTGAGATGTGCAAGTTCAGATTATTTTTATTATTAGTTTTTAACTCTCTTAAATCCATGTTTATCTTTATTTCGGAACCAATTTTGATATATATTGATCGGCTACAATTTATTAAAGATACAATGATTCAAGGAGTTCTAACATTGTGAGATCGTCTTCTGACGTCAGGCTGCTCACAGCTGTGCATGACGTAGTTCGCACTTAAAATGTCAACATCTTGGTAAACATAGAGTCGTTATCTGTGATTGTTTGCCAATACACCCCGAGCGTCGGTCAATATTTATTTCCGTGATTTTGTCCTCAGATGATACTATCTCATAGATTCAGAAAGAAATGGAATTTATACCAGATGGGAATTGAGATTAGATTTTTGCCTTCCAGTATTCTATTTTCTTTGACAGCAGGACAGTTGTATACCTTCTCAGATATCATGGTACTGGTCTACTTTCTAAAAAGCAGGGCCTTTGTCTACTTTTTGAGATAGCTAGGCCATTGTCTACCATCTCATATACGGCACTTGTCTAATTTCTGAGATACCATAGTACTGGCCAACTTTCTTAATTAAATAGCAGGGTAGTTGTCTACTTTCTGAGATAGCTGGGCCATTGTCTAACTTCTCATATATGGCACTTGTCTACTTTCTGAAATATCAAAGTACTGGTCTACTTTCTGAGATATCATTATAGTGGTCTACTTTCTGAGATAGCTGAGAAATTGCATACTTTCTCAGATATGGCTTGTGTCTACTCTCAGAGATATCATAGTACTGGTCTACTTTCTAAATAGCTGAGTATTTGTCTACTTTCTGAGATATCATCATACTGGTCTACATTCTAAATAGCTGGGTAGTTGTCTACTTTCTGAGATAGCTGGGCATTGTCTATTTACTTAGATAGCTTGGCAATAGTCTACTTTAAAGTATAAAACATACTTAAATTTTCTACTTTGTGGAACAGAAGGGACGGCTGTAAAATGTTTCATTGATTTTATAACAATAGATAACATTCAGAAGGTTTGTATGTATGTTTATTTCATTGCGTATAGAATATATCAATCGTTATAATTTATAATGTCTGCATCAATTTACAAGCATAAAAAAAACAAAATATGTTAATTCACGAGCCGGGAGCAAATTCTGCTTCAGTAATGACTACACACAAAAAATATCGATTCTCTGATTTAGTTTTACTAAAGCATTTTTTAAATGTCTGATTTTGTTGGCAGTCTTTGGGAAATTCACATGACTGTAAAATATTCATTCTCTGATTGACTCATTGTCAAATAAGTTAAGCTCTAAAAAACGTACAGAATGTCATTCTTCTTTCAAAAGATTGGAGATCCCCTTACTTTTCTAAAGTCTCAGTGTTTATAGATTCTTTTCTTTGGAGAACTCCTTCTGGGTATTGTTAATTTGTTACCGTGTAAGCGTACAGCAATGTTCCTTCAAAAGGTTAGTTGGTCCTTGTGCAAAATAGAAATCTAATGAGAAAAGTTGTACTGCATCCATTTTTTGGGCAAAATTTATCACTCCACAAACTCCACGATATCAACTATCCTCATCTAAATTTGCTGTGTGGCCATTAGGCCAACACGTTCGTGTTTTCTTATCCTTGATGAATCCCACCAGATCCCACAGCACAATGCTCATCCCATCTGTAATGTCCTAGCTCTGTCTTGTCAAACAATCGAGGGGTGGTGGGTACAAAGTTCCGAATCTAAGGCTCATATAAGCCGCACCAGCTTAGTGCATAGATTGTGAACAGTATTTTTTAACCGGTTACCTATGATCAAAAGTGTTGAGCCATACAGACAAACCGAGATCATTCGTGGGGCCAGCGAATTAATGAAGAAAAACCAAATTATTCGTGTTGCATAAAATTGAAAGCAGTTAATCGTGGGCAATTCGTGTTGCGAACTGTTAACTGCAGACGAACCCAAGTGATTCGTGTTGTCAAATCTCTTCCATTCCTTGTCCCAGCATTTGGCCTCGCACAATATCTTTCATTACCAGCACCACCCTCTATCTCTAGCCTACTCTCACCCCACCTCCTGTTTGATTGTTTAACCCCAAATAAGAGCAAAGAGATAAAACGTTGGCCTTCCCGTACCCATCAGAGCGAGATCCCGACTTCCGGTTTTGGTGCGGTTAGCCCCCATTAGCTGCAGCTGGTGTTCTCATTGACATCTTCGGGAGGAGTGGGGGTGGGGTGAGCCTTGGCATCGGGGTGTGAGTAAAGAATCAAATGAAAGGACTTTATTTGGAGTCCATGACAACGCGTTCGCCATGAACAGTTTTCGTCCATAGAAACCAGAGTTGCCTCATTTTCTTTCCACGACACATTTAAGAGGTTCTCTGCCTGAAGGTTCTTTGATAGGAAACGTCTGCATTTTACAGACTTTTAAACACAATGCCGTGTTCGAGTTGATAACGTTTACCACAAAATGAGGCATTTGTAGGAATATTGTCTTGAACTGCGCTATTCATATGTTTGGTTTGGTGGCTGGGGTCGGTTTGTGACTATTTGAAATAAAATAGTGTAATTTATGTTCGCTGAAATTTACAAATTTAGGGGTGGGGTGTTAAAAATAGTTAACAAATAGCGTGTCCACTATTTAAGTGATAAATTGCATACAAAGAGGATGCCAGAAGACGGGGAAATGAGGGGAAAACAACTGATTTAAGGAGAGGGCTGTCAATATATATATTTTAAAGGTAAATTTATAGGGTAAGAAAGAGATAAATGGAAAGAATGACAGCAGTGTTTGGTTTTTATTAGTCGTTCAGATAAATAACCTGTAGGTAGGCGGGTTATTTGGGGGGGGGGGGTGAAATTTAAGAGGATTTACAACAGAAACTAAGAAACTGTATTTGGGTAAAATCTATTTTGAAAATATAAAGGTATGGGCTTGGTGGACGGAAGTGAAAGAAATGTAAAAACCATTAAGAAAAAAAAAGTGTTCGAAAAGGAAGTAACTATATTTAGAGTAGACATATGAAATGGCAAGGG
Organism: Radix auricularia; assembly: GCA_002072015.1. Taxonomy (NCBI): domain Eukaryota; kingdom Metazoa; phylum Mollusca; class Gastropoda; family Lymnaeidae; genus Radix; species Radix auricularia. The sequence continues at coordinate 132,983 of MUZC01004719.1, read as the reverse complement.
CAAAAAATACACTGATAAAAGCGTCCTTGCTTCATCCGGGCTATTTCTGAATGGAATCGATTTTCTCCGTAACCGATCGTCTGCATTTAGCCTAGTTCTACATTTTATGAATTTCTATTTATAGAACCTAGTCACTCCCGCTTCTGCAGAGTAGACACATTTTGAAACAAAAAGATGGCGTCACATGTAACAGTAGACGGAAACATACTTTAATATGACGCACACCAAATCCATCATTTCTAAAGCATCCCAGTTATTTTTTGTATTTGAGATAAACATATTAAACAATTTGTAATGCCTTTAAAGATTAAATTTGATCAGAATTTAAAGTTAGAAATTCCAATTAGGACCACGATTACAACTAACTTTTGAAATGTATTATGAACCACCACTTGTTCTGACTTAGTAATTTGGACCAGTGGCGTCGCTAGGGGGTGCTGTGGGGCGGGCCTTCTCGGGTTACACCATCAGGGGGTGACACCAGACTGTAAAATTCTATATATTCCCGTTATTTGGCCCTGGAAAACTTGGAGGAGTTCTATGGGTTAAATCATGAGGGGGTGACACCAAAAGCTACCGCCCCAGGTGACACCATGGGCTACCACCCCAGATGACACCAACCCTAGTGACGCCTCTGAAATGGACTACCATTACTTTCAAAATATGATTTGGACTAATAAACATTGTTACTTCTAACATTTAATGAGATCCATCGCTGCTTCGGACAATTAATGTTTTCCATCGTCACTTCTAACATATTATGTGGATCATTGTTACTTCTAACATATTATGTGGATCATTGTTACTTCTAACATATTATGTGGACCATCATTACTTCTAACATATTATGTGGATCATTGTTACTTCTAACAAATTATGTGGACCATTGTTACTTCTAACATATTATGTGGACCATTGTTACTTCTAAAATAGTATGTGGACCATTGTTACTTCTAACAAATTATGTGGGCCATCATTACTTCAAACATATTAAGTTGACCATCGTGACTTTTAATACTTATTGTGGAGCACCACTAAATCGAACAATTCAAGTGCATCACTTGCCAGAAACAGTACTTCAATTCTACAATGCACTCAGTACCTAAAAATTACACAACAATTGTCAATGAAACTAAATTTTCCCGTGTCCTGAAATCATTGACGTCACACACCGACAAGTAGATCGTTTTTTAATTACACAAAAGGTTAAGCGATTCCACACGTATCGATGCCATGACACCTACTCCATAGCTCGGCCTACTTGTTAAAACGGTCGTGACTAGCTGACAGATACGGGTGAGTACATGTCCACGGTTTATTTCCTGTGATCGTTACGGCTGTGAGTCCGTGCAAAACTAAATTATTGCTATCAAACATGACATTGTGTATACCTGGGATAAATTGTTAACGTTGTACCGTCCTGTAATGGAGGTACAATTTTTTTTTGTGGTTTTGTTTATCAACGTTGACAATTTATGACGGTCATACAACGTATCGGTGATACGGCGCGTGACGCTTAGTCAGTGACACAATGACGCACTACTGTGACGTAAGAGAGAGTAAAAAAGTAAAAGCTTTTGTTTTTATTTGTTTTTTTTTTAGACACAGGGAATTTTTTGGAAATGTATAGACGAGATAGAATGAAATGAACCAAATGCTCTGTCCCTAAATATCTTTTCAAGAAAGAATGATTATATAGCTTATGGAAAAAATCTGATTCCCTACAAGCCGCTTCCATCGTCGCAACGTGATTTAGGCAATTCTTTGCAAGAGGTGTAATAAAATTTAAGTGGGTGAGACAGGTCGTCGTCTTGCAGATCTGTTTAGATAACACATGTACAATATAAATAAACAGGCTCAATATCCTGTGTCTAAACATTTTAACAGTGTTGACCATGACGGCATTTCAGATATTACAGAAACTGGTATTTTATATGCGAGCAATAGCCATGATAGAATTTACACAGAAAATAGACACATAAAACGATTTGGTACGTTGGCTTCGTATGGAATAAACCTAATTCATAATGTTACCTAACTGTATAATCTTTTTCCCGTTGTAGTTTTCCCCTTTGTAACTTTTGATACTTACTCCTATTCCCTAAATTCTGTGTCAATAATTGTTGTTTTTCCTTTCTTTTTATTTTACATTAATATTTTATGATGTAGTATGTTTTAAGAATTTAAATATAATTTTATTACTATGTACGTACATATTTTATGTTTATTGTACTTATGAAGGCATTAGCCGAAGCGGTTACTGTCGTGTTCGTTTATCAATAAATCTGAAATTTATTGTTTTCATTACACAATTTATTTGTGTATTTTGTATTTATTTAAAAGCTTTATCACATCCCATTCTATATGATATATTCAATCATCGAATCAGATGGAGTCTGCGACACTTGTTTAAGCTCAATGCAATCAATGTGGTAAATCTCAAAGAACCGAATGAAAATGTAAGAGGATAAGGCTTTAAGAACTCGCGAGATTGATTAAAACTCACTCAATCATGTAATCGAATGTATTATCGTCAAACAGCATCTCATGTGTTTTTCTAAAATAAAGGAACACTAGCTGACCCACGTCGTAGCATACGCCGCTAATGATTTAGTGATGGGTGACATTTTATGAAAGTAATTGTTGAGAGTGTGTGACTACTTTTCTGTCACTGAGCACAACAGAGAGCACTAAGTTATTATGCCAATGTCGAGAAACAAAGCTTACAGCCGTGTTGCGAAGTCATGTTCGAAAAGAAAGTGGGAAATAAAATATTTTTTTAAAAATTTAAAAAGTAATGTCTTAGCTGGGGCTAGAACCTACAACCTTCTGTTGTTCTAAAAGAACAAAGAAATTGACCTCAATTGAACGCATTGTTGGTCTCGATGACCCCCCACCCTCACCACTAACTTTTCTTCCCAGCTGATTGGTCTGTGGGGTGAGACAGCTTGCTTGGTGTCCGGCATGGCTGAAAAATGAGGAGAATTATATATATATAGTTACGATTTTTTAAATGCTCTGTTTTTATGCAAGTGTGTGAGAGTGTATGCGTGTTTTCATGCAATCCAAACAATTAAAAGCTTATATTGGATTACACTGTCGAAACCCTAATACGCCCGAAACCACTTTTATCTCATTTCTTCTCATAAACAAAAGCTTCAATCGTTAAAAGACAACAACTTGACCCCATACAGCCCTATCCCCACACCGGCATTGACCGGCATCCCTGATATATACACTTATAATGAAGACCCATTCAGTTCATCAAAGAACGTAGACGATGTCGTAAAGAATAGTGCGGGCCACAGGTCACCATTGTTTCACCGATAACGCTCTTGTTAGATCAGTCAAGTAAACAACGTTAGCAATGACGCTCTTGTTGGATCAGTCAAGCAGACAACGTTACAATGACGTTCTTGTTGGACCAGTCAAGCAAACAACGTTAGCAATGACGCTCTTGTTGGATCAGTCAAGCAGACAACGTTAGCAATGACGCTCTTGTTGGATCAGTCAAGCAGAAAACGTTACAATGACGCTCTTGTTGGATCAGTCAAGCAGAAAACGTTACAATGACGCTCTTGTTTGATCAATCACGGAGAAAACGTTACAATGACGCTCTTGTTGGATCAGTCAAGCAGAAAACGTTACAATGACGCTCTTGTTGGACCAGTCAAGCAGAAAACGTTACAATAAGGCTCTTGTTGGACCAGTCAAGCAGAAAACGTTACAATGACGCTCTTGTTGGACCAGTCAAACAGACAACGTTAGCAATGACGCTCTTGTTGGATCAGTCAAACAGACAACGTTAGCAATGACGCTCTTGTTGGATCAGTCAAACAGACAACGTTAGCAATGACGCTCTTGTTGGACCAGTCAAGCAGAAAACGTTACAATAAGGCTCTTGTTGGATCAGTCAAGCAGACAACGTTAGCAATGATGCTCTTGTTGGATCAGTCAAGCAGACAACGTTAGCAATGATGCTCTTGTTTAACCAGTCAAGTAAACAACGTTAGCAGTGACACACTTTTCATAAAGTGACATGATGCTGGCATTAAGAGCTAACTAGTAAACAACACGATGACGCTCTTGTTGGACCAGTCATGACGCAAAATGATACAAGTGACACACATTTCTTTAAATAACATTAGGTTGTCCTTAAGAAGAGAGGCTGTCGTCAATGACACTCCGTGCAACAGACAAGGCAAAAAAGTTTGTCTGTATTAAAAGACACTGTCAAAATCATACCCGTTGTCCCCAGAAGACATCACATTACGACCATAGCATACAAATAATTATCAAAATAGACAAGTAATAACTGCTAAGTTATTGTTATTAGTATCTTTTACAGACTTCAGCCACGTTTTCAACAGATCGATGATGTGTAAGCTGATCTTAAATTAACTGCCTGGAATAGCAACAAATACTTAACCATAAAACGCCATATATTGTTTCCAGGAATATATCCCCGAACCGACAAGCTCAACACGGCTTTTTCCGCAAAATAACAAATGACAGTTTTAAAAAGAGAATAATGTGTCCGCCCTGCTTCTTAAATACAGCGAATATTTAATTTAGAGCGGTGGGTACACGATCCAACGACAAAGATAACTAATTATTAAATGATTAAGAAACCTGCAAAAACCTTCTAGGCTTATTTATTTCGATGCATTGTATTGACGATAACTTACTTTTGAATTTACCACTATTTAAAGGAGAAGTAGATGGATGATATTAGACTTCAATATACTTTCTAGTTGAAATAAGTATAGACTTCTTTAAATATACCGAAATAGAGTTAACAATTTTTAGAAATTGCTGTACTGGGCAGGGTTGAGAATAAATGGTTATTTATACACTACTATAGTTTAGGGCCGTAAAATGTGAGAAATCTCGGCATAGATGGAAAACGTTTTATATTAATTCTTTTTCGCCCAACACTAAAACACATTTTAGATGAGAATTTATTTTAATGTTAAAGTATAATTAATTTTAAAAAAGAAAAGGAATTCTATATCTTTTTTAAAAATGCACAAACATTTCTGTTATAAAGAGTTGAGGTATTTGACATTAATATAAGCATGCACAATTAGTGAAATTAAACCAAGTGAATATTTTGAATAAGTGTAATATATATATATATA
>MUZC01004719.1:106001-121721 GCA_002072015.1 Radix auricularia | reverse complement strand
TATATATTAGGGCTGTTATCGATTAATTTAAATTTAATCGTTAACTTTGAAAAATTACCGAATAATTAATCGATAATTTTGATTAAGTTAAAAATAAGATGTATGACGTCATTACACTGAAAATTTAAAGGGAAGTAACAAAAACAGGCAATTAACATTTTTTTAAATTTAAAATTAAAGAGCTTATTTTAAAGTTTACACTTAGAAAATCTTTTTTTTTTAAAATGGAGAAGTTTGTATGTAAAAAAGAAAACTATTATTAATTATTAATAACTAATCATTTACTGATGCATCGGAAAAAATATTTAAAACAACCTCTTCAATTTAATCACTATTTTATCGATTAAAATAATTTTAATCGATAAAAATGTTTACCGATTAATCGAGAAATTAATCGATAAATTCCGCAGCCCTAATATATATATATATATTCGCCAGAAATCAGCACAAGACGTATGCAAATTAGCACGACGAATGACCCTCGCTAGGGTTGACCAGTCACAGTTTATGGTTGGCAAGCGAGTGAGGTGCAGACGTGGGGAGAGGGGGCTGCAGGTAACAACAACCGCATGTCTCGAGACCAACAATGCGTTGGTGGTTCCCCTCTGACATTGTTTTCATTTCTTTGTGCTACTGTTTGTGTTCGTCCTCCCCCCCCCCCACACTTTTTTTCACTATTCATGAGCAAGTTTGCGGCATATGTTAATCCGCGGGTCGTATCTAGTAAGTTATAAAATTCAAACTTGAAAATACACGTTATAATACAATACTCAGATAGACATAGGGATAAAAATAGTGTCCACGTGACATAAGCTAGAAGAGAAGAACAAACACATACCAATCATCCTTCCCATCTGGCATACGAGCGTGGAAAGGGTTGTCTGAAGAAACCAGGAATACTAAGACATTAGTAGGCCTATATTAACATTCAAAACTGGATAAAAATATAATAAAAAGGAAAGACAAGGCACAGAGGCGTCACTGGGGTTGGTGTCACCCAGGGAGGTAGCTCATGGTGTTATCCCCATCACGACTTAACTCATAGAACTCCTCCGAGTTTTCGGGTGCCAAATAACGGGAACATTTTACATTTTGGTGCCCCCCCCCCAAATTGATGGTGTCGTGCGACCCAACGCATCCCCCTAATGACGCTACTAGGCACAAACAATGGTTAAGTGTAGGACGCAATAATCAACTCTATGAAAGGAGCATCTGTATTATATTAATGTATGAGATAAAACTACGTATGCCATACAATATTACTAGCTATTACATGTGTTGTTGTTTTAAAATCATTATTATCAATTGTGAACAATGGTAAGGTCATTTCGTCCTGTTACGTGATTCAACCCTGTTGGTTTCGTTTCCTAATCCTAGCTACACAGCTTATCTTTGTTCCCTGCCTACCTGCCTTGACTGGCTGCCTTAATTCTGACACTGTGTCCTTTCATTTGTTAGATCTAAATACTCCATTCTGAAAATTTAAAAAAAAAGTGTTCCATTTTTAAAAAGTATGTATGAAAATTACGCCAAATCTTAAACTAGCAACACCCCACCCCCAAAAAAGGTGCTGGGTGGGTCATTTGTTAACAAAATACCTGGTGCACCGTCATTTTTGAATAGGCTATTATCAGAGGAGTCATTTGGTGGTTAGCGTCACCTTGTGTGGAAGCTTATGGTGTCACCCCCATCACGACTTACCGCATAGTCCCCCCCCCCCCCCGAGTCTGCCAGTGCCATTTTAGCGGAACTTACATAATTTTACATTTTAGTGTCACCCCTTGTGAGAGTGTCACCCGGTGCACCCCACTAGTGACGCCTCGGGGTGTTATCATTACTAGGGATTAATATCAGCCATTGGCGAATCCTCCAACCTTTTTGGACTTCAAGCTGTTTTCACTTAATAATTGCCTAAGTCAACCACTCCTGAACCCAGTTTACTGTATCCGCCTCTGTGATCTACTGTATTGTTCACACTTGTCCTCACTACTAATCTAAATCATCGTTATCGTATACGCCAGGGGTCTCCAAACGTTTCTGCCGGAGGGCCGCTTTAACATTCAAAAAGTAGTTCGGGGGCCGACAACTAACCCCTAGCTACTAAGTTTTATGGTAAACTACATGCAGGTAAAATTGTGATCTTTTTTATAGATTAAAAGGTATCCAAAGGCCGGGTGGTAGGGCCATGCTAGGGCCTCGCGGGTCGTAGTTTGGAGACCTCTGGTATAGGCTACTGATAACGTGGGACGCAATTAGTATCTTAGATTTTAGCCGAATTTAAGTACTGAAGATCGCTGCCGTGGCCAACTTTCCAAAACTGAGGGACTTACAATAATCTGCGTGCTGACCCATCGTGGGCTACCTTGTGATACAAACGCCAAGAAGCCCTGTCTAATCCTAGCCCCCACACCTCCATAGCTTATGATCACCTTCTAAATTCCCTTACCCCTGATGGACGTTTGTTCATAAGATTAATAAGAATTGAACTGTTCGTGTCCTTCCCCCATTATCTCTTCTTACGTTTTGTTCGGCCGCTTTAAAGCTCATTGTGAGTGTGCACTAGGGCGGGGGGGGGGGCTGGATTTGATATTGGTTTGGGAGAAGCTATGAATAGTATAGAGAGGGAATTCTCGATATGTTCGGAAATTTATGCTAAGTCATGATATCATTATCATGAAATATTGACTGTTCATGAATATTTATGCATGAATAATGTTGTTTTCTTTAGCAAAGACCATCTCTATTACAATTTATCAAAGCCCGGTCGTTATATGAAGTAACAGATAAACCTGGGCCGGCTTTAGGCATTGGCAAACTAGGCAGCCGTCTAGGGCCTTCGATTAGTCTCATTCAGGGCCGGCTTTAGGCATTGGCAAACTAGGCAGCCGTCTAGGGCCTTCGATTAGTCTCATCCAGGGCCGGCTTTAGGCATTGGCAAACTAGGCAGCCGTCTAGGGCCTTCGATTAGTCTCATCATTAGTGGGGACCTCGCACAAGAACCTTTCCATATTTATTATTTATTTGAAGAAAAAAACAGACTTCTTTTTTTTCTTCTATTACATTTAGGGCTACCAGATTCACTTCGTCTAGGGCCTCCGATTCCCTTAGGCCGGCCCTGGATACATAAACGAATTTTGTGATTAAAACAAGAAATGCATTTTTTTTTTTTTAAAAAAGAACAAATTATTATTTGAAAGCTTTAACACAGTCCGATTCTGTATGACATGTTATTGTTATTCTTTTTATATGGATGATCTTCCTTAGCTGCAACATATTATTGTTTTTCAAGTTTCGAACTGGGTTCTTAAGGGCCGTCCATAAAGTACGTCACGCTATTTTTGACCATTTTTAACTCCCCCCCTCCCTCCTGTCACAAATCTCGCCCCCCCTCCAAACTACGTCACACTTTCGTACAAAAAATATTTTTATTAACAAAATAATTAAAATTTAACATAATTCACCGTGACGTCACACATGGCCGGACACCCCCTCCCCCTGTCACACTTTCTTACACCCCCTCCCCCCTCTGGAGCGTGACGTACTTTATGGACGGCCCCTTTTTGTGATTTCTCTACCAGTCCGCTATGTTTATGATCGCTTTGCAGCATCTGGTCTCACACTTAAAATATCCAACAACACATTCGCCCCCCCCCCCAATCAACCAGCTCTAATGTATTCAGATACTAATAGCCTCACTAAGCAGAACTTTGACCTTGTTGAGTTTGATATTGCTACTGAGCAGTCGTTGACGTCTAGCCAAGGCCAAATACCTAATCAGATGGTGTTGACCTTCGACCTTATCTTATTCCTTGATAAGTTAGCCTGCCATTCCTCGCGTTGGACAAAAGAGGAGCAGGCACAAATTGTACCAGTATTTTATACATTCGCAGCTGTTAGTATTAGTTATTATACTACTCGCAAAAGTGAACCTACTCGTAGTATTTCTTGAGAACCATTGGGTGAAGATTTACCTAATTTAAAGGTGTGAAATTCATCATGCTTTTCGGGATACAATCCTTAGTGAGACAATACAAATGTATTGTGCAGAGGTGACAAATCTACGGGCAATCCTCCAAATCCCCGGTCCCAAGTTATTTTGTGTGCGTTATCACATAGATAAATAATGTGCATAGCTACGTCTCGGTAATAAACAATAGCGACTTTGATATTGATGTTGGATGGAGGAGGTCGCCCGTCGACATGAGCAAACACTGGAAAGCATGATCACTAATCGTGTGTTGCCGGGGACAACAATCGTAACAGATTAATTAATGTCGCTCACATAAACAATGGGGGGTTTGATCACTAAGTGGTGCACGCTCATGAGTTCGTCCATCCTGTACACAGGGACATACACACTATAGCTATCGAAAGACTGTGGCAGGGCTGGCTTTAGGCATAGGCAGCCGCCTGGGGCCTCCGATCAGTCTCATCATTAGTGGTGGCCTCTCACAAGAATGTTTTCATATTTTAACCAAAAAAATACTATTAAATTTAGGGCCACAAAATTCACTTCGCCTATGGCCTCCTATTCCCTTAGGCCGGCCCTGACTGTGGATGTAACTGTAACAGTGGCGTAGCTAGGGATTTGGGGCCCGGGGTGGGGGGAGCTTTGCCTGTTTGGGGTTACCTGCATACATGATGGTGGCGTAATATTAAATGTAAAAAAAAATTAAAAAATCCCGATACTCTTTTGGTCCAACAAGTGGGAGCCCGTGGGGACTTTCGAATTTTGACCCTCTCCCATAGCTATGCCTCTGAACTGTAAGCGAAAAACGTTAACTTCGGTGCTAATCGTACTTTGTTTGCCCGAGACTTGTTGGCCATTCAATGGAGCAAGTCACAAACAGAACGTTTTCGGCAGCTATTTTCTAAAGCTGTGTGACAATTTCAATATTTAGTATTTGATTATTGATTATCGGACAATAGATAACATTCGCACTGTGTTCTATCAATAAATAACATACTTTGATATAAAATACTTCCTCTTATTAGTGTAAAATAATATGGGACCGGGATTCGGTAGATTACCATGAATTGGCCTACTAACTACTATTTTAATTTTGTGTACACCTCACCTATAACTGCACAATTGAGCCAGCAGCATGATTTCGTTTAATGACCAGTGTTTTTTTCTTCCTAGTAGCAGTTGTTAACTGCGGGTTTACAAATATCTCGTATTCATATTATTCAAATATTTCCAGAACTAACAAGCGTGCTTTGAAATGGGGCTTGAGGTCCACCACCAACATTAAAAACCCCCATAAACACAGCTCAGTAATGGCCTACACATAGACAGATACTGCACTCACTAACTATGCCTAGACCTTAAGTGGTTATATCGGATAAAGAAGAAAAAAACTTGAATTTTTAATTGTCGCACACATTATCAGTATCGCTGTGGAAGCACTTGAATTTAACAGTCGAGTAACAGGCCGATACGTGAGAAATGGAATGTAGCCGGGCCATATTTTTGAGTTGTTTCTGTGATACTAATCACCTGAGCCATGCTAATGTTACTAACGATGATGGGTTAGAATTGTGCCATCGACACACACACATCTTTTACAAACGTTACACAAAACGTTCAGATTGTTAGCTTCTGCAGATTGCAGGAATGTGAATGAAACGGGACTCAATGCAGAGCCATGAAAGAAATAACACCACTGGTAAGATTTAATCAATGTGAACAATGCAGTGGCCATCAAAGGGAGCAAAGAAAGATTTCATTTAAAACGATGCTGAGATTCGATCACTCATCTAGTGATTAAGACACATAAGATTTCATCGAAGACGATGCTAAGAACCAATCATTCATCTAGACATTATACTATTATACAGTAGACTTCTGCAGAAATTAAACACTGGGAGTTTCCTTGTAAACACATTAATAAAATTCAAGCCAAACTCAAACACAAAATCAACTTTAAAAATTGAAAAAGCTCAAATACAAAGAATAAAAAATATTCAAAATTTATTTGTGTTTTTAAAAACATTGAAAACAGGTAATGACTGGAGATTTCTGGGTCATTAAGTGCATACAAAAAATGTTTTGTATTATGAATAAATTAAAATCATGGGAATTTAAAATAACATTAGCCCAACAACAATTTATTGCAAAATAACATTACACTAAAAAATAACTTGTTTGACTAATGTGAATATTTGTTTCAAAGCATCAAATGCCCAATGTTAAAGATGGATATAGTCATGTGAACTGTCCCTTGGATGTGATGATACCCCCACAAATAAAAAATGCAAGTAATTTTGGTGGTCAATTAGATATTCACTGGCTCTTGAGTTTTAGACTGGTAAATTAGTGCCTTAATTAAGAAGATGAACTTGAGATAATTATAAAATAAATAAATAAGAAACTAGTCTACATTAGAAGAGATTCAAAATAAAATGTTGGCTCCACATTATTGGAACATTAAATTTAAATTATTTCATATCTTTAAGTTATTTCATTGAAAGTAGACACATTCTAAGCATAAAAAATGTGGTTATCCATACTATATTAAATTTTTATAAGACTTAAATGAATGGCAATAAATCTATGATTTTTTGAAGTTGCTAAAAATCAGAGTCTAAAGTTTAAATTATCCAAGCTCAAGAAATCTGTTACTTTTTTTTCTTCTACTTTGCATGTGAATGTCTTTCTTAAATTTCTTCTGTGCATTTTAACAGGAGCTAATATTTATTACCAAAGAAATAAAATAGTCACTGACCATTAAAAATTTATTTAGTTTTTAAAAAAAAAACTGCAATGAAGTTATGCATATTTGCTCTTGAGCTCCTCAACATGGTTTACATATTCATTTTGAGCATCAACTTTGGACTTTCCTGATAAAGAGAAAAAGAAAATAACAATACAAGCCTATATTAAATTATCAGATTTTCCAAAACATAAATATAATTCTTATAGGTCATTTCAAAATCCTTGAATTAATATTAAATTTAAATTAATTAAATATAATAATTCAGCGAAGTTCAGCTAAAATTTTATCTTATCTTAGATATACAGACGCTCCTTCTATGCAGAAGATAATTGCGTCCACAGACCATGAGAGATGATCTGTTGGCAAGTGATGCAGCGGTCACAGGCCACGGCTATAGGGGTTCCACGCATTACCCCAGCCGCCTAACTATTGTCTAGTTAGGTACCCATTCGGAGCTGGGTGACTCGGGGATTCCTCAGGCCGCGAGAACAAATCCTCACCTTCGTGTGGATTCGAACCCGTGACCATCGGTATGACAGTCGAGAGCGCTACCTCTCGACCACCACGTCCACATTTTTATTATAAAATCATTTCAACAAACCTTTCAATGCATTCCAGGAATCCCACTTTGCTTTTCCTTTCAAATCAAACATACCTGGTCGACCTAAAATTCAAATAAGATTCAATAAATACAGTAACTTTTATTATTAATTTAAATATATTTTTATAAGTAAGATATAATTTAGTTTTGGAAGTTGTGAATTGAATTAAAATTAAATTTTTCTCCAGTCTTCCTACTCATTGGTTTAAGTGTTTTTGAGGAAAAAATTTAACTCCCCCTTACTGGTCAACTAGAATATTTCCAGTAGGTCAGCAGAATTTAATAAAAACAAACCTTGGCTAAAGGTAAGACACCAAAACAGATGTTGCGTTGACATCTATTAAACATTACACCAAGGTTTATCTAAAATGTTAATGCTTATGATAAAAAAAAAAATATTAAAGATGACCTGGAAAAATCTGATGCAAGATAACTTCTTTATCAGCAGCTATTCATCTAAAATGACTAATGTGTGACTGTATAGAAATCAAAATGGATTGTCTGCAAAGTGAATATCTATTTCAAATATTTAAAAAAAAGTGGCATGCATGTTTGTATGATAAACATTTTATGCTAGGAGGAAGCATATACACTTAGAATATCTTTATTACTCATAACATATTGTCTGTTTTCAAGTTATTAGAGCAGAATGATTCTGAACACATCTTTAGGCATCAAAGACAAGTATATTTTAAAAATAAAAAAAAATAAAAAATTAGAATATACATTTTGATATCAAATTGAAATGAATCAAATTGGTTATGTACAGAGAGAATTCTGGCTGGCTTAGCAATTTGTATCCATCGTCTATAAACCAATGACATAAAATTGTGTCCTTAGTCTATAAACCTATTGTGTTCATAGTCTATAAACCTATTGTGTCCATAGTCGATAAACCAATTGTGTCTATAGTCTATAGAACCAATTGTGTCCATGGTCTATAAACCAATTATGTCCATAGTCTATAAACCAATAAAATACAATTTTAGAACTCAAACACAAACACAATAACACTTTTGTGCTGAACTCATGTTACGTGTTTCAACAAACACTAAACACTTACTCGTATTACAATCTCCAACTTTGTTTCAATAATCAGCACTAAACACTCACTCGAATTACAATCTCCAACTGTTACTTGTTTCAACAAACAACACAAAACACTCACTGGTATTACAATGTCCAACTTTGTTTCAACAAACAACAATAAAACACTCACTCGTATTACAATCTTCAACTGTTACGTGTTTCAACAAACAGCACAAAACACTTACTCGTATTACAATCTCCAACTGTTACTTGCTTAAATAAACCATACAGTTTTAGTTTCTCATCATCACTGGGGTCTTTTGTCAACTTTTTAACCTCTTCTGCAGCTGCATTGAATTGCTGAAAGATTTAAATAATAAAATAATATGTGTTCACCAAGGCAAGAGGGAGTATGTGCAAATAAGCATGACAAATGACCCTTGCTGGGGTGGACCAACCAGTTTATGAGTGGCAAGCGGAAGTGGTTGAGAGATGGGCATGTCTCGAGAACAACAATGGTTCTTATTGTTGTTCCTTCACAGAATAACATGTGATTCGTAGTGTAGTGGTTATCACGTCTGCCTCACACGCAGAATGTCCTGGTTCAAGCCCCAGCTGAAATATTATAGAAATTTAAAAAGTGCTTTTGTGCCAGTTCTTTCCCCCCTTTTTTGCAAACATGGCTGACCCTTGCTAGGGTTGGCCAATCACAATTCACGGTTGGCAAGCAGGTAGATAAAAGCAGTACGAATGTCTCGAGACCAACAATGATTCGTTGGTCCCCCCCCCACAACGTTTACTCCAGTTTTGATTTCTATGTGCTGTAGTTTGTGTCCCTTGTGTGGAGATACTGATCCTCCATTGAGCGCCTCTCCAGGTGGGGGATAGGGGAAAGCCCACCAGATATTGAGGATAACAGGGAAATAAAATACCAGGGGCGGATGAAAATCGGAACCTGCTGCCTAGCAGGAAGTGGATGGAACCACATAGGCTAGGGACCCAACCCGAACAAAGGCAGCTATCCTGAGAGCTACAAGGGGCATCCCCCCAGAAGGTTGAGCAAAGGGCTGACGACCCTGTCACGTTAAAAACAAACTGTTACGAAAACGAAACCACAAAATGAAATTTGGACTGATCACACTGGATTACGACCCATGCCTGTCCACAAACATGAGATACCAATAGCCACTTGGAACGTACTTAGTCTTTACAGAGCACCTGGCCCGCCTTAGTGATGAACTGTTAACATATAGAATATCTATTGCAGCACTGCAGGTGATAAGATGATGAGACTTGGATATTCTAAGTACTAAGGAGTATACAATATTTTACAGTGGAAACAACTCAAATATTTTAGGAACAGGATTTGCAGTAAAGAGAGAGGCAGTGAATGCAGTCATTGGGTTTAAGACAGTGAATGAAAGACTATGCTCCATAAGGATCAGAGGAAAGTTGTTCAAAAAGCTGCCCGGGTACCCAAAATTTGAACGGATACCCGGGTTATCCTTCAAATGCCTCAAAATTTTCCTCATTATGTCCCCTGTTGCTACTATTAGCCTTTTACTTCTTTGTTTATTATGAAAAAGGAAATGTTGATGTAATGACTCAGCGATGTGAAAATTATGACATTGAAATACTACTATAGTACAGCAGTGTAAAAATAATGAGCAGAGGGATACTGAAGTGATTTTTTTTCGGTGGGGGTGTTTGCGGGGCTAAACAGTATTATAAAGATAAAGGGCGGTAATCGTATGATGATAAGGCGATTTGTTTCTATTTCTTAGAAACACCTAAGTGGACCCAGCCCCAAGAATTTATTTTTGCAATATAGTGACGATCGTTCAATGATTAAAATATGTTTTTTAACACAAAAGTTATTTTTAAAAAAATAATAATATAGCAGGTGTTTATTATTTTAAAAGTATGTTGCAGATAGGATTGGAGACATGTGAGTTTGGGGGGGGGGGGGTTAGATAAAAAAACATTGGCACATCGCTATCGGTAACAAAGATGTGCTGCTTATTTCAAAGTCAAAGCTAAGGTCATCTAGCCCTTCCTCGATATTGGTTTTGTGTTCTCATTTGTGTCCTGCTGAGTCGACGGATACTTCCAGAAGCATTTATTTTTGTCATTATAATAAAAATCATTGAAAGATTCAAATTTTATTTTTTTTTAAAAACAAGAACATAGGAGGTGTTACTTTTTAAAAAAAAAAGTATGGTGGGGATAGGAGTGGATGCACGTGTGAGTGAAGCGAGGGGGATTAGATAAACAACATTGTCTCGCTCAATCTGTAACAAAGATGTGTGGCGTATTTCAAAGCCAATGTCATTTCTAGCCCTTTCTAGTTAATAGTAATAGTAGTTATCGGCGTGGTGTTCTATTTTCCTTACTGGAAGAATTCAAAGAACCAAAACATTTTTGTTTTAAATGATTTTTGATTTATGTTCAAGGGAAAAAAAATGCATCAAAATACTTTTTAGTTTGTCGGGGCGGTGTTTTTTTTCTGTTAGTCAGTTATATCTTTTAAGCGTGCTCATGTTAAAGATATTTCACAGTATATATTTCAAATGATGAAAAGTTTCGCTTTTGATAAATTATTCGCAAGCCGAAATGTGAACATAGAAGAGCCGCAGTCCAAACATGTTAGTGAAGATATTGCAGTAACATTTTCAGGGGTACCCGAGCGCAATTTTACTACACGGGTGATTGCTCGGCAATGGCTACCTGGGTCCCAAAAAAGTTGTAGAGGGCATACATAGACTCATACCATATTTTGGTCAGGATCAAATTTAAACAAAGAATAAGTAACATATATAACAAACAAAATAAAAAAGAAAAACAATAAGATAGTCAGAAACTGTGTAGGGACTAAAAAAATTAGAAAGGAATATCAACAAAAGATCAAAATTCAGCTAAAAGCATATAAAAGAGAAGCAACCAGCGACGCTACCATAAACCAGCAGTGGGAAAAGATGAAGTAGATAGTTAAAATGTAACAGAGGAAACAATTGGATTTAAACCTATTGTGAAAAGAACAGGATGGTATGACGCAGAATGCAAAGAACTCATAGAAGAAAGGAACAAGGCTAGACTAACAATGCTGCAAAGGGAGACAAGAAGAACACAGCAAAAATATAATTGAGCAAGAAGGCCAGCCAGCAAAATTTGCAGAACACTGCAAAAATATAATGAAGCAAGAAGGCTAGCCAGCAAAATTTGCAGAAAGAAAAAGCGAGTCTGGGAAAAATAAAAAATAGTTGAGATAGAAGAGTTGGCAAAAGAAGGAGATGTGAGGCAAATGTACCTGAAAATAAAGGAGGAAAAGAATGGATTTCAATCAAGATCTCACATTTGTGAAAATATGAAGGGAGAATTGATCACAGAGAGCAGTAGAGCATTAGAGGCATGGGCACAACACTTTGAGTTATTACTAAATGGACCAGATGGAATTACCAATGAGGATTACATTCCAACACAAGGAGGACCGGACCCTCTGGTAAACCAACCAACACTAGATGAAATAAAAGAAGTAATTAATATAAACCATGAAAAATAACAAAGCCCCAGGAATAGACCTCATCTCTGCGGAATTGATAAAACAGGGAGGTGCCAAACTACATAAGCAAATACACGAACTTATATCCAGAGTCTAGCAGGAGGAAGAAAGGCCAACCGAATGGTACACAGCGATCATAATCCCTATTCACAAAAAAGGATCAAAGTTAACCTGCTCTAATTATAGAGGAATATCACTTCTTAATGTAATGTATAAAATCCTCACAAAACTCATAGCAAGAAAACTTGAAAAGTATAGTGAATCGATACTAGGGGACTATCAATGTGGATTCCGACAGAATAGATCAACTACAATCACATTTTTACTATAAAATGTCTCCTGGAGAAATGCTATGAATATAACATCGACATACATCAACTTTATGTTGACTACAAAACTGCATATGATAGCGTAAATAGGAATTACCTATACAATGCATTACAGGAACTTGGAGTCCCAAACAAACTAACTCGGCTCATATATATGACAATGGCCAACTCCAAAAGTAGAGTCAAGTTACAGTGAGATTACTCAAGAGAGTTCCCAGTTGACCGCAGTCTCAGACAAGGAGATTCACTATCATGTATGCTATTCAACATCCCACTAGAAAAAATCATTAGACACATACATGTTAGTTCCAGAGGAACCATAACTAACTTTTTCCTGAGAGACATGGCAGAACCAAGACTATCAGGAACCTTGTATAGTCAACCACTTCAATACCTGGCATATGCAGACGATATAGCACTATTGGGGAGAAAGAGGAATGACATAGATAAAGCTTTCAAGGAACTTAAAATGCGTCTGCCGAAGCTGGTCTCATTATAAATGAACCAAAGACGAAATACATGATTATGTCACAAAACACCCATACTAATGATAATATCATTATAAACAAACAAAAATTTGAGAGAGTAAGTGTAACTACTTTTAAATATCTAGGGGCAACTATAAATGAACACAATGAGATAATTTCGGAGGTGAAAGAAAGGTTAACAGCAGGCAACCACTCCACTAACTAAAGTTAGGTTATTTGCTGATGATTGTATAATCTATAGAACAATCAAGTCAGAACAAGATAGCAAAATTTTACAAAAAGACTTAGATGAATTAATAAAATGGGAAACTAACTGGAGTATGTCCTTCCATCCAGAAAAATGTCAACTGCTAAGAGTAACAAAGAAAAAGAAACAAATAAATTCAAAATATTTCATTCATGGAAAAGAACTAACCCAAACTAAAGATGCGAAATACTTAGGAGTCATAATAAATGAGAAACTATCTTGGAATCCCCATGTCAATGAAGTTATTAAAAAATCAAACAAAACCTAAGACTTTATAAAAAGAAACTTTTACAAATGTAATAAAAGTATAAAACTATAATACTACCTCACCCTGGTGAGACCTATACTAGAATGTGCATCTTCTGTATGGGACCTATCCACCAAAGAAAATATTGATAAGTTAGAACAAATCCAAAAAAGAGCTGCAAGATTCATTACTGGAGAATATTAAAAACTGACAAGAGTAACACCGTTAGTTAAATCATTAAACCTTGAAACACTAGAGGATAGAAGAACCAAGAGTAAATCAATTATTATACATAAAGCAATTAATTCTAATTTAGAAATACAACACAGAGAAAAATTAATACAACCCTCAGATAGACATAAGTATAAAAACACCTTTCAAATTCCCTATGCAAGAACAAACACATAAAAGTTTTCTTTCTTCCTGTCCCAAATTCAGGCGTGGAATGGGTTGCCTGAGGAAACCCGGAAAGTCAACACTTTATCATCTTTTAAAACTCTAATAAGAGTGCAGGACTAGAGACAAGCCATAGATAAACATAGGACGCAATAATCTTCTATATAGAAGGAGCATCTGTAGGTTATGTTATTAGCTGATGATGGTATAATCTATAGAACAATTAAATCAGAACAAGACAGCAAAATTTTACAAAAAGACTTAGATGAATTAATAAAATGGGAAACTAACTGGAGTATGTCTTTCCACCCAGAAAAGTGTCAACTGTTAAAAGAGTAACAAAAAAAAAAGAAACAAATAAATTCAAAAATAATTCATTCATGGTCCATGGAAAAGAACTAATCCAAACTAAGGGTGCAAAATAGTTAGGGGTCATAATAAAGGAGAAACTATCATGGAATCCCCATGTCAGTGGAAGTTATTAAAAAATCAAACAAAACCTTAGGCTTTATAAAAAGAAACCAATTTACAAATGTAATCTATACTAATAAAAGGGAAAGCCCTGACTGACTGATTCATCACTAATTCTCCAACTTCCCGTGTAGGTAGAATCATGAAACTTTGGGAAGTTGTTTGGTACCCTCTAATTACGAAAACTGGCGAAAAAGAATTTTGAAAATCTCACTCATTTGGGGCCGGGGGCCCAAAAGCTTTTTTTGCCTACATCACTAATTCTCCAACTCCCCGTATAGGTAGAAGCATGAAACTTTAAGAAGTTGTTGAAGACTCTCTTACGACAAAATTGGTGAAAAAGAATTTTGAAATTCACACTCATGGGGGGCCGGGGCCCCAAAACTGTTTTTCTCCTTATATAAGCTATATGCTAATTGAAAATCAATAATTCATCTATTTCCCGTGTAGGTAGAAGCATGAAACTTAAGAAATCTTTTGAGTACATGCTTCCAACGATAATTGGCAAAAGAGAATATTAAATTTCGCACTAATTGGGGCTGGGGCCCCAAAAACGATTTTTTCATTAAATGGGCTATATAAACATTGAAAATCACCAATTCTCCTATTTTCCGAGTAGGTAGACTCATCAAATGTTGGGTAGTTTATAAATACATTTTCACGATGCTAGCAGGTGAAATAAGTTTTAAAATTTCTCTTACAGGGGGGCTGGGGGCCCAAATTTAAAAACTAAAAATCACTATTTCTTCCATTCACCATGTAGGTGGAGAGCATTAAACTTTAGGAAGTTGTTGAGTTTAATCTCCCGGTGATAATTGGTGAAAGAGAATGTTAAATGCTCACTCATAGAGGTACGGGAGCCAAAAAATAATGGGGCCCCATAAAACTTTCTTCCCCTTATATGAGTTATTTACAAATTGCAAATCATTAATTCTCCTATTTGCCGTATAGTTTGAGGAATGAAACTTTGTAAATTTTTTGAGTACATGCTTCCGATGATAATTGGCAAAAAGAGAATGTTAAATTTCCAACTAATGGGGGCCGGGGCCCCCAAAACATTTTTTTCTTAATATGAGCTATATAAAATTTTAAAAGATAACTAATTTCCCATATAGGTAGAAGCATGAAACTTTTCAAATTTTTTGAGTACAAGCTCCCGTCAATTGGCAAAAATAATGTTAGAATTCCCTCTAATTGGGTACCGGGGGCCCAAATATATATTTTCTTATATTAAAAACCAACTTATCACTAATTCTCCAATTTTCCGTGTAGGTAGGAGCATGAAACTTTGGGTAATTGTTAAGTACACTCTCAGGACAAATGTTGTTTTAAAAGAATTTTGAAATACACACTCATGGGGGCCGGGGTCCCAAAAACGTTTTTTTCTTATATGAGATTTATAAAAAATTGAAAATCACTGATTCTCTTATTTCTCGAGTATGTAGACTCATGAAACGTTGGGGAATTGATAATTACACTTTCACGATGGTAGCAGATGAAAACATATTTAAAATATCTCTTACTGGGGGCCGGGGGGCCAAATGTAGTTTTTTTCCTAATATAAACTATATAAAAACTACACATCACTAATTCCCCCATTCTCCATTTAGGTAGAAGCATGAAACTTTGGGAAG
>MUZC01004719.1:92132-105135 GCA_002072015.1 Radix auricularia | reverse complement strand
TATATATATATAACATGAAATTGAAATAATATTTCGTTACCATCTTGAAAGTGGATGGTGGAATAAATGCAATAATATTATTGGTTACACCAATATAATTCGATCCATCTACCTGATGGGTCGCGTGTTATCACATTTAGTTATGAAAGGAGAAATACAATGTCGCACGTGGCCGCGCAGGGCGTAACGGGGTCAACATGTCTTTACAATTTCAATATGACATTGCACGAAGATTAATATTTAAATACCGGCGTGAAATATGCGTATAAATACGAGGGAATCAAGTTAGAGTTCAACGTACATAGATTCTGGCTAACGGGTAATGGTGCCGGCTCTCTCACGACAAGGATGGCTATAGTTTGAATTCAGTGACTTGAAGTCTCATTCGACATAGCTCTCTGTAATCGCTTGGCGGAAAAGAAAGTGTCCTGCCGGAGTATCAACTTTTATACACGTGTGTAATTTTATGCAGCTCTTCCTGATTGGATAGCCTCACTTTCGGGCAACCTTGACCGGTCATGTACTCCGCCGCATATTTAATTAGCGACATTGATCCGTCAAGTGTTTCGTCAATAGTGACTTCCCCTTTTGCTTTGTTGATATTCTCGTGCAAATCACAGTGGGCTCACAAATTTCGTCACAGTGTTCCTCTTGTCAGTTTTGAGTATTCTCCAGTTATGAATCGGGTAGCTCTTTTTTAAATTTGTTCTAGTTTATCAATGTTTTCTTTGGTGGACGGGCCTCATACAGAAGATGCATATTCTAGTACAGGTCTCACCAGGGTGAGGTAGCATTTTAGTTTCATATCTTTATTACATTTGTAAAAGTTTCTTTTTATAAAACCTAAGGTTTTGTTTGATTTTTAAAGAACTTCATTGATATTGGGATTCCATGATGGTTTCTCATTTATTATGACTTCTAAGTATTTTGCATCCTTAGTTTGGGTTAGTTGTTTTTTTTCCATGAATGAAATATTTTGAATTTATTTGTCTTCTTTTTCTCTGTTACTCTTAGCAATTGACACTTTTCTGGGTGGAAAGACATACTCCAGTTAGTTTCCCATTTTAGTAATTCATCTATTCATCAAAGTCTTTTTGAAATGTTTTGCTATCTTGTTCTGATTTAATTGTTCTACATATAGAACAATCTATAGATTATACAATCATCAGCAAATAACCTAACTTTTGTTCCTGTTGAGATATTGTTGGGTAAATCATTTATATAAATTGAAAAGAGTAAGGGGCCTAGGACAGTTCCTCGTGGAACTCCTGAGTTAACCTTTATTGGTAGGCTTAATTGAGTTTTTTAAATTATCAAGCGATTAGGTGATATGTAAAGTCCATAAATTGGCTTAATTTTGGTTATATGAGGTGCTATTTTTAATTGTGGTTATTGGGTGGCTATTTTAATTTTGGTAAATGAGTGACTATTTTAATTGTTGTTATTGAGTGGCTATTTTTAATTGTGGTTATTGAGTGGCTATTTTTAATTGTGTTAATGAGTGGCTATTTTACTCACCGCCGTCGACAGTTTTGATTTCTTGCCCCAACAGTTTGGCGGGTTGTTTAAAGTAATGCGATAATATCTATGAAATCATTTGTAACTTTTTGATACTTTTGGACTAATCTTATACGTTTTATTTAGACATATTAACCCTGATTAATAGTACAACATCAAAGTCGTTATCTAACTACCCTTGTCTTTTAATAAACTCCTCTCTATAGATTCGTCCCTCAGCAAAACCTCCGTCTCTGTTTTTCTACTTACTTACATACATCAATTAATTATCATATTGGATACGATCGTCCACCCTAATCAAAGACTATTATATTAATTACTCGGCTTCACTTACCTCAAGCCCTCGCCTATGCGCTCGTGATATATTACAAAGCTAATTTCCCCCGCAGAGCTGGCCACTCAAAGGGAGATAATACTCAGTCAGACTCGTGCGCCCAGTCTACGGTAGTGTGAACAAAGAGTTGCCTCCCACAAAAGTCCGATGATTGTTTGGTATCCATCTATTTTACGTCACGACACGGGGATCAGTGGTTTAATGAATTGCGGGCTTGGTGTAAAATTGATTCTTAATCTAAAAAGAAAAACTTTCAATTAGCACGACGGCGCCGTTTGTTGAGAGTGCATCGTTCTTCGCAGAGACGAGACACCGGAAACCTATCCCCGTCCTGACCGGAAGTGATCGTTGTTTAATAAATCCAATGAAAACATTGTTCATTATTTAAAAACAAAACTCCCGGCATCCCTCAAAAACAAAACTCCCGGCATCCCTCAAATAAAAAAAGACGTTTTTCTTGCACTATAAATAGATTAAAGTTGGTTATGTGATTAGCACAAAATCCTTCAAAGTCCTTAGTATCAGAGAACGAATTATTTTGTCCTCTAGGAAAAACTGTCCGATATTTTTATAAAGCCAAAATTACCGGTTAGTCGTTCATTGGTGAAATAAAAAATTGAAAATTGTTCAAGGTCATGTGGACATTAAGAAAAAAAAAACCTCGGCGTATTAAAACTCTGTCTTTAAAGATGTGCATAAAAATGTCTCTAAAGATGTCCATACAAATGTCTCTAAAGGTGTGCGTAAAAATGTCTCTAAAGATGTCCATAAAAATGTCTCTAAAGATGTCCATAAAAATGTCTCTAAAGGTGTGCATAAAAATGTCTCTAAAGATGTCCATACAAATATCTCTAAAGATGTCAATACAAAAAAATGTCTCTAAAGATGTCCATAAAAATGTCTCTAAAGGTGTGCATAAAAATGTCTCTAAAGGTGTGCATAAAAATGTCTCTAAAGATGTCCATACAAATGTCTCTAAAGGTGTGCATAAAAATGTCTCTAAAGATGTCCATACAAATGTCTCTAAAGATGTCAATACAAAAAATGTCTCTAAAGATGTCCATAAAATGTCTCTAAAGATGTCCATACAAATGTCTCTAAAGATGTCAATACAAATGTCTCTAAAGATGTCCATACAAATGTCTCTAAAGATGTCCATACAAATGTCTCTAAAGATGTCCATAAAAATGCCTCTAAAGATGTCTATGAAGATGTCCTTTTCTCTTCATAAACTTAGCCTTTAAAAATCACATACATTTAATCTAATTGGATACTTGTACTTATCTTTCGATATTTGTCTGCCAATACTTGTCTACCGATACCTCTCTTCCGATACTTGTCTGACAATATCTCTCTTTCGATACTTGCCTGTCGATACCTCTCTTCCGATACTTGTCTGCCGATACCTCTCTTCCGATACTTGTCTGCCGATACATCAACTTGTCTATAAAAGTTCAGGTAAGGCCACAGGTAACTGGTATAAATGTATACAGCTGTCTCGTACAGACACTTTATAGGATTTTTATGATTTCAACTAATAAATAAAAATTAAATGATAAGACTTATCAATAAATTTCTATTGGGTTTAATTTTTTTTTGTATGTTACTAACGCTTTTTTCATATCGTCTGCAACGTATTTACATATCATTTACATACTCTCTGTGTTCCACATAATTATTTGGAAGTCTATGTTTTTATCAGTCTGAAAAATAGTATTCAAATACATTTTTTAAAAAACAAAAAAGACCTACTTTTTTTTTAAAATGAGGAAAATGATTGACATTAAAGTTAAAAACAAAATGCAAATATCATTTATAAATATTTTAGCTATCATTACTGCCACTATAAAAAAAAAAGTAGGAGACTGTTAGAGGGGAGACAAAAAGACCAGAAATTTGAGTTGTCTGGCCCTGGCGTCTGGGCCATGGGGAGACTAGCATGTCGTGGAAAGAAGAAGAAAAGAAAACCGTACTAGCGGCCGTTAGATCTGTCCATCATGTGGCCTCCCCACGGCCCCACTTAGCAGGGGCTAAAGGTAGAGGATGGCGCCCTGAGTGACTTGTGACGATTGCCTCATTTAATAGATGTACCCCGATCGGGGTGGGGAAGGTGGGGGTGAGGTGGAGCTCAAATTGCAATTTATAGGATGTAATAAATCCTAAAGTAGTTTATGTCAATTACCTCTGGTGTTAGATGTGCGTAAGGAATCATAAAGCAGTTTAAGTCCACAGAAAACACGTCACAAATAGCACGTCACAGACACACGTCATTGACAACACGTCACAGATAGCACGTCTGAGATAGCACGTAAGAGGTAGCACTTCACGTCACATATAACACGTCACAGGTAGTACGACACAGACAACACGTCACAGATAGCACCTCGCAGACAACACATCTGCGATTAGCACGTCAAAAGTAGCACGTCACAGGTAGCATGTCACATGTAGCACGTCACAGGTAGCACGTCACATGTAGCATGTCACATGTAACACGTCACAATTAGCACGTCACAGGTAGCACGTCACATGTAGCACGTCACAGGTAGCAAGTCATATATAGATATAGAGAATCAATGTCGGGTTTTGCTCGTCAATAACTTAAGTTTGGAGAGGTTTCGGTAACATTTTAACTAGGATTTGGTTAGGTATGTCTTAAAAATGACAGACACGTGTGTTTTTCTTCTTGATGTGGGAATGTAGGTCTCAGTTGGCTTTTAAAACAATTGTACAATAATAATAATAATAAATACAAATACAAATAAATACAAATATAATAAAAGGGTAATCTATTTCTATGGAGGGGGGGGGGGCATACCTTGTATAACTTATGTAACGATAGCAACTAAAATCATCTCCGGCGGTTCTAAACTCAAAATCTGATACCTTAGCTCCTGCCACTGTCAGCTGTGGGGTTCGCCAAGGGAAGATAACCTTACAGCACGCAGGGATTATTGGGATAACTGTCAGGATTCAACGTTGGCCAGGCGCGAGGGGAGAATTAATTAAATTACGCCCTCTTAAAGGCTCAACATCTGCGCCCCCCCCCACCACGCTCGCTGCCAATAAAACTGAACTCTGGTCTTAACAGTTTGAATAACCGGATATTAACCGGACATTAACGTCTTAGAAATTATTGGTATCTTTTTCACTTATTGTGATATGTAAAGATGATCTCAATTCTTCAGTAAGTAAAGGCTTCATGATCAATGTAGTTTGGGGACCGCTGTTTCAACACAGACTGTGAATGACCTGTGTCATCTAACCATACTGCCTACCGTAGATAGTCAAGTGATCCACGTTTTGGTAGAGAGTGCCCTGGATGAGATGCTTCTGTAATTCTGTGGTAAGGGACGTAACTCATTGTGGTAAGTGATGTAACTGACTGTGGTAAGGGACGTAACTCATTGTGGTAAGTGATGTAACTGACTGTGGTAAGTGATGTAACTGACTGTGGTAAGGGATGTAACTGACTGTGGTAAGGGACGTAACTCATTGTGGTAAGTGATGGTACAAAGTGCGTTGTCCGCCATCGAGTTTACCCATTTTAAAATTGCCTTTTATTTAAAAATATTTTAAAGATCTCAGTCTCACCATTGGCAGCAGACTCACAACTGCCAAGTCTCACCACTGCCAACAGCCTCACTACTGCCTGCAGTCTCACTACTGCCAACAGCCTCATCACTGCCAAAAGCCTCACTACTGCCAGCACTCTCACCACTGCCAACAGCCTCACTACTGCCAGCAGTCTCACCACTGCCAACAGCCTCATCACTGCCAAAAGCCTCAATACTGCCAGCAGTCTCACCACTGCCAACAGCCTCACTACTGCCAGCAGTCTCATCACTGCCAACAACCTCACCACTGCCAACAGCCCCACTACTGCCAGCAGTCTCACCACTGCCAGCATTCTCACCCCTGCCAACCGTCCCCCCATCGACCATCATTCTGATCTCTACCTCCAGTCTCCTGTTTACCTTCAACCTTACCCCATCACGCTAACCCCTATTTCAAACATATATAAAATATTTGAAATAATCCGCATTTCGTCACTTTGACAGTGGTCGCAAAGGGTGTTGTCAACGTCATACCTCTCTCCATCACGTGACTCGCCCCCATATCCCGCCCCTAACCCTTTTTGGAACACTTGTGCAGAAATGGTTTGTTTAAAGACTTCTCTCGTGGGACCTACTGGGCAAACTTGAAGGCGGTGGGGGGGGGGGGGTGCCCTTACAGAGCAACCCGTCGTGACAGATGTTGTGGCTCCCTTCCCAGCCTCCCCTCCATCCTCTTGGATAGTCCCTTCCTTCTAGGGTTACACTACTAGTTACACTCACAAGTCCCCTCGGTTCATTAAGACTCATTATGTCCCTCGCGCGGCGCTCGTGTTACAGGCCACACAGCTGAGCTGAAAGGAACCCAGGACTAAATATTTGCTCGTGGGGTCACACCGGGTCGGCGTTACGGTAATTAACGGTAAAAATAAAGTCTTTCAACTTTTTAAAACGCATCACTGGCGAAAAATGTCATCGGCGGTTCTCACAAGACTACATCATTCAAATATTTCATCAATCAATTCCCACAGAGCTAAGATCTTTCAACCAAACGTTTCATCAGTGGTTCTCACAGAGCTACGATTTTTCAAACTAACATTTCATCAGTGGTTCTCACAGGGCTTCGATCTTTCAAACTAACATTTCAACAGTGGTTCTCACAGGGCTTCGATCTTTTAAACAAACATTTCATCAGTGGTTCTCACAGGGCTACGATCTTTCAAACAAACATTTCATCAGTGGTTCTCAGAGGGCTTTGATCTTTAAAAAAAAAAAATTCATCAGTGGTTCTCACAGGGCTTCGATCTTTCAAACAAACGTATCATCAGTGGTTCTCACAGGGCTACGATCTTTCAAACAAACATTTCATCAGTGGTTCTCACAGGGCTACGATCTTTCAAACAAACATTTCATCAGTGGTTCTCACAGGGCTTCGATCTTTCAAACAAACGTTTCATCAGTGGTTCTCACAGGGCTACGATCTTTCAACCAAACGTTTCATCAGTGGTTCTCACAGAGCTAAGATCTTTCAAACAAACGTTTCATCAGTGATTCTCACAGGGCATAATGTCACTTTATTGTTGCTAATATTATTCATTATAAAAATCAGTTTAAGCGTTAGCTACCGGGTCAATGAATGGACCTTGACCAGACTTGGTATATCAAAAACTTGATAGTCAATGTTAAAATGGTATAAGGTATTGATCTGAGCGACGACTGCTCTATACCTTATACAAAGTCCATGTAAAGACAAAGCGATAATTTGTTACCCCTGGGTCCTGAAAATGTGTATTCGTAAATTTTTTTGCCAGCAATCGTTTCGGGGTAGATCTATATTGTTTTAGAGAAGGAGGCATTGTCGGCTAGAGTGTTCTTGAAATGTTTTCTCTCCATCTATGTCATCGCCATTTTTCTCTGTCCCATTAAACATCTCTCACACTCTCACATTACTCTCACACACACACTCTCTCAGTAATCCCACACACACTCTCACAGTACTCTCACACACACTCTCTCAGTAATCCCACACACACTCTCACAGTACTCTCACACACACTCTCACAGTACTCTGACACACACTCTCACACTACTCTGACACACACTCTCACAGTACTCTCACACACACTTTCTCAGTACTCTCTCACACACTCTCACAGTACTCTCACACACTCTCACAGACCTATCACACTCAATCTCACAGTACTCTCACACACACTCTCACAGTACTCTCACACTCACTCTCACAGTACTCTCACACTCACTCTCACAGTCCTCTCACACTCACTCTCACAGTACTCTCACACACACTCTCACAGTACTCTCACACACACTCTCACAGTACTCTGACACACTCTCACAGTACTCTCACACACACTTTCTCAGTACTCTCTCACACACTCTCACAGTACTCTCACACACACTTTCTCAGTACTCTCTCACACACTCTCACAGTACTCTCACACACTCTCACAGTCCTCTCACACACACTCTCACAGTACTCTGACACACTCTCACAGTACTCTCACACACACTTTCTCAGTACTCTCTCACACACTCTCACAGTACTCTCACACTCACTCTCACAGTACTCTCACACACACTCTCACAGTACTCTCACACTCACTCTCACAGTACTCTCACACTCACTCTCACAGTACTCTCACACACACTCTCACAGTCCTCTCACACTCACTCTCACAGTCCTCTCACACTCACTCTCACAGTCCTCTCACACTCACTCTCACAGTCCTCTCACACTCACTCTCACAGTCCTCACACTCTATTCTCTCCTTCTCCCTCTTTCCTTTTCTTTCTCCTTTCGTAAACGGACAAGAAAGTTTAAGTTAAAATGGTAAGACACCACAAGATGCACTATTCACAGGTAAACACAAAAACTCTGTCAAATATTTAAAAAAATATTCGTTACTCTCAGTGCTGGACACAAGGTTTTTCCCTTCTCCTTTTCCCCTTCTTCTTAAAGCTGTCCGTAAAAAAGAGCCCCCCCCCATTTACCCCATTCTCCGCTTCCACACCCCACCATCACCATCTCTCACCCACACAACAGCTCCTCGGACGGACGTCGACTTCAGAATGGACATTTCTTACAACAGTTTGGAGATAGGGATCACGTGAGCCTGCGTCACGGCACGAGCTGTACTGATAGGAGGAGCTCATTCATCTACGAGACCTTGGCGAGGGTGATAAGTCAGCTAGGGTTATGATGGTTTCCGATAGTTATAGTTCCTGAATGATGGATGGGGTCAGTTTGATGGGGCTCACGACAGCCGAGGGGTCAGGGGTCCCTGTTATCAACGTTACAGGTACATTGATAGGGTATCCTAAAAATAGATTTAACCATCTTTTTACAACTTATGAACTTGATTAGAAATCATATTTATTTCCCCCTCCCCTCGTGTTCATTTTATTTCCGAGCTGGGCACAACGATGTTAGGGCAGATGGATACCAGGGCATACTTATACCTTGTCATAGTGATGCCAGGTCAAAGTGATACAAGGGCACAGTGATGCACAGTCGATGATGCCAGAACACAGTGAGTGATGCCAGGGCACAATGAGTGATGCCAGGGCACAATGAGTTATGTCTGGGCACAGTGAAGCTAGGGCACAGTCACTGATGCCAGGGCACAGTGAGTTATGTCTGGGCACAGTGAAGCTAGGGCACAGTCAGTGATGCCAGGGCACAGTGAGTTATGCCTTGGCACAGTGAGGCTAGGTCATAGTAATTACAGGGCACAGTCAGTGATGCCAGGGCACAGTGAAGCTAGGTCATAGTAATTACAGGCACAGTCAGTGATGCCAGGGCACAGTGAAGTCATGTCATCGTGATGCCAGGGAACGGTGATGCAAGGGCACAGTGATGCCAGGGCACAGTGATGCTAGGGCACAGTGATGCTAGGGCACGGTGATGTCAGCAATCTGTCTGTTAACCCTCTCATCCAGAGATTGTTCCACCATCTCTGTCCACACTCGTTGTTGTACAGCAATGATGTACAATGTACACATCCCGCTAATGATTGGTACTTCCTTGACCACGTGACGAAATGACTTCAGAAATGTGAACATTTATTTACATATCTAAATATAGTCTGACCTTTGGACCCCCCACCCCCCAGACCTTCAAACGAGACATGAAATAAAATATTCACCAGAAAATTTCTGAAAACAGCTCTGCTAACCCACTGTCTAGTCCAAGATGTCTTGTCTAGGCAAAGGGCGGTCATCCATCAGGGTAAAGTGTTTAAGTCAACTAAAGGCGGGGGTAACCGGAGCTTGCCAAGGGGATTAACTCTGAGAAGGTTAATCACTCTGCAGTGTCTTCCCTTGATAGGACCCTGTGCGGCAATCACCCCTACGACCTATATAATACTGTATGTTGTGTTACTCCTGTAGTCGAAAGGCCGATGTATAAAACTTTTATAGACTAGTCTGTACCAAATTTGTGTCTTCAACTTGGTGTGTTAACCCTTACATGCATGTTGTTGTTTTTTTTTTTTTAACAATTGGAATATTTTATTTCTTTATTCCATATAATACAACTCAGGATAATTTTCAAAAATTAAAATATGTATTTTTGTAGAAGAAAATAAAAACATGTTGGCATATAGTGCAGTTAAGTCAAATTTCATTGAGAGATGTGATAATTTTTTTTAAAAATGTGTGTGTGTGTTTGTAGACTTTGCTCATCGGTGTACAAAACGAAGCACGTGATTTCATCGAATATATTTCACCTTACAAACGCCAAAAATGTCATCGTACCTATCCGTCTCAGGTAGCCTCATACCTTGTATCACACACAATATGGTCGTATTTGTACAGCATCTCTATAACTTTGTACCTACTAGGCCTTGCATTTGTTTTACAGCTCTTCGAGCGGTCTCTAAAGCCCTCATTTCAATGGATGTCGTTGTAAACTTCTGTCCAGCCACGGGGCTATAAATTAGAGTATGGCGTCTATGCGAAATAGATTTTTTACGTAGAAACGTCTAAATTTTCAAAGCTGCACCAAATTGTTCAATAATGTAGTTCCTTCCTTTAAAGCAATTCTCAGTGTATATATATTTGCTTATTAGGCTATATATTTATATATGAGTATTAATAATCTTCTATACCTATTTTTAGCGCATTTTTGAGAAGTCGAATGCGCTATTGCACCCGTTTTGTCCGTCCGTCATCACCCTTGATCTCAGCATCCATAAGTCCTAGACCCATGAGGTATATATGTTTTTTTGTATGTCCTGACCTGCCATTTGTGCATCAACACTCAGTTACTCGATCCGTTAAAAAACCCCGTTAAAACTACAAAAAAATATTTCGAATCGAGAGGTAACACTAGCGCAGGGAACGGCCGCCATTGCCGGAAGTCGAATACATAGTTTTTCAAGCATTGAAGAGTGGTGCGAAAGCGTGCAAAAGAATTAGTTTTTTTTTTTAGTTGACGTCATTAGAATATGTGTAAAAGTTTAGAGAGTTTTACGTCATTATTTGTGGTGACTTGTAGTTAGATTAAAGAGAAAATAAAACTTTTTAAAATGTAAAGAAATGACTTCTAAATATAAAAAAAATGTCAGGTATATTCATTACACAAGAAAATTCATAAAAATATGTCTAAAATCTAAACACAATTACTGATAACTACATAATGCTGATATCTAACATAAGTACTGATACATAATACGAAAATGCGCTAACACGTCCTGAGTTCCAAAAGGGACCAGGCTTAACATGATTTTTTAAAATGTGTATGTCATTTAGTTTGGTTTAAGTCTTGAAGTAAAACATAAACAAAAATAATTCTGTTACTGTTGCCAAGGGCTGACCGTTTACAGGGATTCTCTACGTTATATGAAAGTTAACATTTTAGGTGAATGTTTCTTGGCGTGTGAGAACCCTCGGACCGTGCCCTGGTGTCGCACGCATTACACAATAATCCAATGTTACTAGGCGTGTGAGAACCCTTGGACCGTGCCCTGGTGTAGCACGCATTACACAATAATCCAATGTTTCTGGACGTGTGAGAACCCTTGGACCGTGCCCTGGTGTCGCACGCATTACACAATAATCCAATGTTACTAGGCGTGTGAGAGCCCTTGGACCGTGCCCTGGTGTAGCACGCATTACACAATAATCCAATGTTTCTGGACGTGTGAGAACCCTTGGACCGTGCCCTGGTGTAGCACGCATTACACAATAATCCAATGTTTCCACATTTCAACGCCTCGATCGTGCATACCAGGAATACCCACCTCGACTTTCTGCCCCCGCCCCCCAACCCTTTAGATCCTCATTTGAATATTCTTTACCTGAGCCGCCCTGTTGACTCCAGGTAAACCGTGGCCACTTATGCGTGACGGAACTGGTTCAAATATCTTCTAAATTTCTCCTTCAACTTAACTTCAGCGGTTCTTACAATGTTAGTCCTAAACCAGCAAAGTGTACTTTGGGTAGGTTGTGGCCAGCCATTCAGGTTTTAACTTAAACAGTCATTCAGTCCAAAATATACGTCCAGTTTATTGGGTTTTCACCATCTACTGGTCAACTCTATGCCCATCTACTGGTCAACTCTATGCCCATCTACTGGTCAGCTCTATGCCCATATACTGATCAGCTCTATGCCCATCTACTGGTCAGCTCTATGCCCATCTACTGTTCAGCTCTATGCCCATCTACTGGTCAACTCTATGCACATCTACTGGTCAGCTCTATGCCCATCTACTGGTCAACTCTATGCCCATCTACTGGTCAGCTCTATGCCCATCTACTGGTCAGCTCTATGCCCATCTACTGGTCAACTCTATGTCCATCTACTGGTCAGCTCTATGCTCATCTACTGGTCAGCTCTATGCCCATCTACTAGTCAGCTGTATGCCCATCTACTGGTCAACTCTATGCCCATCTACTGATCATCTCTATGCCCATCTACTGATCATCTCTATGCCCATCTACTGGTCAGCTCTAAGCCCATCTACTGGTCAGCTTTAAATCCCAAGATTTCAATGTTCTATATATAGTAACATGTAAACGAAAATAGTTCAATATTTTTAGTGAGCCTGTGTCCCGTTAGGATCCAACAAGGGTAGCCGGAGGGAAGTTGACAGAAGGGAAATAACTGTGTAAGTTGAACAGTTCGAACATCGTGTAGTTTGAACTCCCTTGAACAGTAAAAGGGGTTGTTGTTTGGAGGGGGGGGGGTTCGGGAGATTTATTGATGGATAGGCGGAGGACGCAATAATCTACTCTTAAGAAGTAACGTCTATGATATATAAGTTTGTATGTGATATAATGTGGGCGAATAAGATTTTCTAATACGACCAAAGGAGGCGGTTTGTGCTGGTCTCCCTTTGACCTTATGTTTGTGTTGGTTTACCTTTGACCTTATGTTTGTGTTGGTTTACCTTTGACCTCATGTTGGTGACGGTCTCCCTTTGACCTCATGTTGGTGACGGTCTCCCTTTGACCTCATGTTGGTGATGGTCTCCGTTTGACCTCATGTTGGTGATGGTCTCCCTTTGACCTCATGTTGGTGATGGTCTCCCTTTGACCTCATGTTGGTGATGGTCTCCCTTTGATCTCATGTTGG